>VWZV01015325.1:0-94839 GCA_013397155.1 Irena cyanogastra | reverse complement strand
AAAAAAAAAAAAGGAAATTTAAATAAAAAAGGAAAAATGAAAAGGATTGAGAGAAAGAAGAATGAATGACAGTAGAGGAGAATAGAAAAGATCGCCAGGGTAAAGCAGCCCCCGGTCGGCGGGAAGGAGCAGCTCGGGCATGTGGGGATCTCCGGCACCAACAGGTAGGAGGAGAGGGGCTGGGGGCGCCGAGGGCTGCCGCGGCTGCAGGTGCGTGCTGAGAGGGCTCTCCCGCTCGGGGGTGCGGGGTTATTTCCAAAGAAGTGGCATGATGGAAGCCCTCACAGACAATGCCTCTTCCGCTCTCCCCAGCTCCCCGCCGCGGGGGGCTCTCGCACGGCTCCGGCAGATGCGGCTGATGCCAGGCAGCGGCACCCGGGCTGCCTTGCAGCGCGGCGCAGTCCAGCCCTGCACGGCCGGGCGTGGGGGAGCGGCCGCGGCCGTGAGTGCGTGTGTCAGCGGCGGTGTGAGTGTGCCAGCAGTGGCGGTGCGTGTGAGCGTGCGGGCTGTGTGTGCGGAGGCAGGGCCGGCCGCCGCGGGGACAGCTCCACGGAGGAGGGGGAGCGGCGGGGCTGGCGGGAGGGGGGAGGGAGAACCTGATTTCATGGTTTTAAAACGATGCCATGATCTGATCAGCCTCTGTTTACACAGCAGCAATCAGGCTCTTTTGTGGACGGTAAGAATGGAAGGATTTTGCTGGGATTCAGTGGGAATATCCTTTGTACACCCGAGGTGGCATAGGAAACACTTCGTGTGAATAACGAAGGAGCCTGATCATGACTGCTGTGGCTCCTGTCCCTGGCTCTGGAGGGAGAAAAAAGAAAAACAAAACAAAACAAACAAACGAAAAAAAAAAAAGCAGCAACAGACAGCTCTTTATTTTATTTTATTGCATGAAATGTGTTCCGGTACGATTCACTGGGAGGATTAACGGGAATCACGGAGCCCTNATGGGTGGGAGAAGCTGTCCAAAGGATACTTGCAACACTTAAAAAAAAAAAAAAAAAAAAAGAGAGAGAAAAACAACCAAAAATAAAAAGCCCAACAATTTATA
Organism: Irena cyanogastra; assembly: GCA_013397155.1. Lineage (NCBI taxonomy): Eukaryota > Metazoa > Chordata > Aves > Passeriformes > Irenidae > Irena > Irena cyanogastra. Next base: position 93,785 of record VWZV01015325.1, on the reverse strand, counting down.
TGTTTATTTAAGCATAACCAAACCTAGCCCTCCCGAAAGGGTCGGCATTATATCTTGGCTGTGCTGCCTGTTTTTGTTCTGTATTTACACTGACCGTTGCTTATTATGAATTATGTCGAGGCTTTAATGATTTGCATTAAAGCACGGGGGAAGGGGGGGGGAGGCCGGGGGGGACGACACCCTAAAGCATACTGCTATCGACTGTCTAGATACCTGTTTATCTAAAAGTCTAAATGATAAAATTATTGTTTATAGCAGGAAGGGTGGGGGATAGTGAATACTGTTTCTCTTACAAAATGCATAAACTAGCACTGTGTGATTAATGTGCTTTGGTGACTTGGGTTAAAAAACATAAATTCTGCAGGGTTTCTTTGGGTGTGATCCATATCAACACAGCAGTTGCCTCTTAAAACATTGACAAATACTGTAGCCATAAAATAAATGTAGGTAATGTCAAAATATCAGGAGTCTTTGGGGATTCTTTAAAAAAGATGTCAGTGATTAACTCTTGGACTTGCAAACTGGGAGTCTTTTGATTCATAAAATCTCTGAGGCTTTAACTGTGAAATTGTACGTGCTACCAAATATAAGGGGCATTGGTCAGTCGTGAAACTGTAACAAGCCAAATCTGCCAATAGTCAATTATACTAAATAGTCAGTTGAAAAGAAAAAGCCTCACGTTTTTTAAAAACAAACAATAGTACTCAAATTTACAACTTCATTTGGTTCTCCATAAATTAACATCTTTGCTAGCACTTTCTGACATCATTTTGTGTTAACTTAAGAACTGATAGCTCGATTTTTTTTCAGATATTTTGATGGCATGACAAATCAGAAAGAAGAGGATGTACTGTATGACTAGACACAAGATCAGTTCTGTTTGTGGATTACATTTTCAGTAAGATGTATGGATCTATTTTTTCCCTGTTCTTAAATATAGATCATGAGACTTGACTGAGGCAATATACATATCATCCATCCATCTATGGCGAACTACAGCCATGCAGCTGACAACATTTTACAAAATCTGTCTCCTTTAACAGCTTTTCTGAAACTGACTTCACTGGGTTTCATAATAGGAGTCAGTGTGGTGGGTAACCTTCTGATCTCCATTTTGCTAGTCAAAGATAAGACCTTGCATAGAGCTCCTTACTACTTCCTGTTGGATCTTTGCTGCTCAGATATCCTCAGATCTGCAATTTGTTTCCCTTTTGTTTTCACCTCGGTAAAAAATGGCTCTACGTGGACGTATGGGACTCTTACTTGCAAAGTGATTGCCTTTTTGGGGGTTTTGTCCTGCTTTCACACTGCTTTCATGTTATTCTGCATCAGCGTCACGAGATACTTAGCTATTGCCCACCACCGTTTTTATACGAAGAGACTGACCTTCTGGACTTGTTTGGCTGTTATCTGTATGGTGTGGACTCTCTCTGTAGCCATGGCTTTCCCCCCAGTTTTAGATGTGGGCACCTACTCATTCATTAGGGAGGAAGACCAATGCACTTTCCAGCATCGTTCCTTCAGGGCTAATGATTCATTGGGATTTATGCTTCTTCTTGCCCTTATCCTCCTAGCCACACAGCTTGTCTACCTCAAGCTGATATTTTTTGTTCACGATCGCAGGAAAATGAAGCCAGTCCAGTTTGTTGCAGCAGTGAGCCAGAACTGGACTTTTCATGGTCCTGGAGCGAGTGGCCAAGCAGCTGCTAATTGGCTGGCCGGATTCGGAAGGGGTCCCACACCTCCGACCTTGTTGGGAATCAGGCAAAACGCGAACACCACGGGCAGGAGGAGGCTACTGGTTTTAGATGAATTCAAAATGGAGAAGAGAATCAGCAGAATGTTCTACATCATGACATTCCTCTTTCTGACCTTGTGGGGTCCCTATTTGGTAGCCTGTTACTGGAGAGTTTTTGCAAGAGGGCCTGTAGTACCTGGGGGATTTCTAACGGCCGCTGTCTGGATGAGTTTTGCCCAAGCTGGAATCAATCCTTTTGTCTGCATTTTCTCCAACAGGGAGCTGAGGCGCTGTTTCAGCACAACCCTTCTTTACTGCAGAAAATCCAGGTTACCAAGGGAACCTTACTGTGTTATATGAGGGAGCATCTGTAAATCTTTAGCCTTGTGAAACACTACCATTCTCTGCTAAGCAATTGTGGCCTGCAGCCATGTCTTGAGGAGAAAATCAAGAATGGGACGTCAGCAGCTGTAAGGATTTGGGCAGCATTCTGCAGTCTCTGCAATAGCTCACCTCTAATCCTGTTTTAAACCTAAACATGTTCCTGCTGACCACTGCTGAAGGTTTGTAATTAAGAACAAAGGACTGAACTACTGCCCTGAATTCTTTTATGTGGTTGAAATCTAGATTATGAAAGTAGCAGGTGCTAAGTATCAGTGCTAAATGCTGTGTATATCACTACATAAAATAAGAACATCAAAAAGATTAGCATTGGACATCTTAATAAATTAAGTTGATATGAGGTTAATGTGTTGATAAAACTAATTTTAGACATCTGAAGACCTTTAAAACATTTCATACAATTATTATTTTGCAAAGACTGAAAACTGGGGACTCAAGTACTGTAACTGATTAAAGATGTGCCATGCATTATTGGATTATCACACTTACAAATCTGTTTGCCTTGTGAGTAAGTTTTGGGGAGCATTCCAAAGCAGTATTTTTGTTCAGATTTTGACTTTAATTTTTTTTTCTCCAAATATATTACTCTTTCTAATTACCATTTTCCTTAACAGTGAAACTACTAACATTTAACTGTATTCTGTGTTTTTTGCTGATTTGGTATAAAGTTTAATAGACTCTTATTTATATTTTTTAAAAAGCTAGATATCAGTCTGTTAGGCAACGTTAATGATAATATCCAGTCATAATTGAACAGTTATAATTATACAGAATAAACACATGTTGCCTTAAAGGGTTATCTAGTATCTTCCATTTTGTTTAGCATTGAAGCAAATAAGCAAGGAAAATTGAATCAATAACTCTGGTCAGTCATTTGGGAGTGCATGAAAGATCACTTAGTCCTCTTTTTTCCTTTTTACTCCAATGGTTCCCAAAATCAATATGCACATTACTGGGATTATATGATTTTTTTCTAGGTGTGCCGCCCTTTCTAGTTTGTTCTGAGAAACACAGGCAGTTGATGTATGTTTATATTTTAAGACAGCTGTCATGGGGAGACCGCAGCCTTAGTATGATATCTTGCACAATTTGTGAAGCATTTATTCTACTGAAGGCACAGTCTTGTTTATATTTTCTGCACATTTTGGTGTATTGGTTGTTTTAAATTATTTAAGTTTTAACTTGTGAAAGCATATAATATGATTTCTTAGTATTTTAGAAATACATTAGAGTCTGTGAGTCTTTCCTTCTTTAAGATACAGATGTGTGGATTTCAATATAAAGTTGCATTTGCCAAAATTTACCTGTGTAGCTTGTTAATTTTCTTGGAATAAAATTTTACATTTTTCCAGTTATACAATTAACTTTTTTTATTTTGTCTAGCGAGCTAGCATGAAGCACTGAGAATGTAGCCATTATGAATTATTATCCTTTGCAGTCACTGTATTCCCAAACTGTAAATGCATGAATGATGGGCACCACAGGATTGATAAATGATATTATCTGCAGCAGCACTATTGTGTAGTTTATCATAATTACCCATCTATCTGTTCTAATATGTCAGTTATATTTAAAGTTACAACACAGTATTTGACATTAACTTCACAGTTTAATTTTGGAAAATGTGTATAACTGAAGCACAAAATCATGAGTTGATCAGTCATAAAGAACACAGATTTTTCTTAATTTTGGGAGAGACAAGACTAGAGGTCTTAATTCAGTATTGGTGTATCTTGTCCTTTGTTGTAGTTTTATGACCAGCAAGTTAACGTATGCCTACACGAGCAGCAGTCAATAATGGAAATGCTTAAATTTGTATGATAACATTATGCAACATATGCAACAATTCAGACAGTTGTGTCTATATTTGATCAGACAACTTGATCAAAGATTTGGTGAGCAATCTGTTTGACCTCACTTACACTTTTATACTGAGGTTGATTGGTTGAGAGGCATGGCTTTATATACTGTGTTGAAACAGAAAAATTGCTAAAATAATGAGTCCTCATCAGTATAGGAATGTTTCAGAACATAATTTGAAATGGGACCAATAAACTTCTACCAAAATGATATTTTTATTACACTGAAAAAGGCTTTGAAATTAAGGTAGTTAAGCAATTGTCAAAGATAGCAGGAGTGAATAAAAATTGAATCGTATGTTGAGAAAAATCCTGAAAGTCATCCCACTTAAGTTTATTAAAAGGTTGATTGGCAATAACTTCAGTCTAATTTCTTTAAAATAGTAACCTTTACAAGGAACATTGATATTACATATTGTAATAAAGAAGTACATATAAATAAAGCTGTAAATAGTGTATAGTTGTAGAAGTAGTCAGTTCTGAGGATTAGCCAGAAAATTTTCAACTATGAAATTTCAAAAGCTGCAAATCTGGAGCCTGTATCAGTTGATGTTTTCCCATTAACTTCATTTTCGAGCAGAAGCAGGCCCTAGCATTTCTATACTTCTATAGTACTATACTTCTGAAATACTAAGAAGGCTGTATTTACTATGCAGTGGGAAAAGAAAAAAAATTTAATTATTTCCCTGGAAGTTTTGCAAGGAGCAACTGATGTAAATTAAAATAATAAACAGTAAACAAATCTGAAAGCAAATATTTTGATAAATGTTTTTCTTTTGATATTAATATAATTCCTTTGGCTATATGACAATACTGTATTGCTACCTGAGAAGGGGCAGGTACTTTTATTAAATGAATTTTTAGAATTGTGCCAGTAAGAAATCTTGTGACAGAAGTATTTCGTTTTATTTTTCTCCAGTGTTAAAAGTACAAGGGGATGTTCAGTGAAATTAAAAGCCAACATATAGAGTAACATTTTATGCAATGTTATTACTCAGTGGAACACACTGATACAGGATGTCAAGTAGTTTAGAGACATTCCTAAAAGAACTGAATGTATACATGAATTAAAGCAGTGCTTGCACTTTTTGCCATCAGTGTCATTTTGATCCTAGTCAGCATATCAAAACTAATGTATTAAGGTATAAATTCAAAGGAGCAAGAAGGTTCATTCCAATTCAGTACACTGTTGTGTCACAGCATGAAGAGCCTTTTGCTTTCATTTTAGTACAGGAGTTAAGCTATTGCCAAAGCTAGAATACAGAGCTGGTAGATTAGTCCTTTCTTTTCAGAATAGCAAAGAATATCACATTGTTTTATATCTGCATTGATCTTTAATGCTCATGGGTTATGTTAAGTCAATAGTTTTAATTTTCTGATGACAGAGAAAAAAAAAAAACAGATTCCCTGAAGAAAAGGCTGTCTACCCCTGTTCCTTTCCTGCCCTCTGTTGCCCCACCGGCCCTTCGGCAGCCTCTTCATGAATCCTTCTGCGAGAGCAAATGTTTCATACACTGAGTGCTGTATTTCTCCTACTCCTTGAGAAGTGTCTCAGCCATTCCTCCTCCCCAGCAGATAAGCTCCTGCAGCATCTTCCCAGGGTTTATCAGTGTCTAGATTCCCTCCCTGAGGATGGAGAGGCACTGCCAGCTCCTTCCAGCTGCCTTTGTAGTTCGTGGATCTTAGGGCACTTGGCTAGCACACTGGGTATCTCTGTCGTTTGGCTTTACTCATGAAGTAGATGCTGTTTGTATCATGCAAACAAAAATGAGAGTGGGGAGGGGGCAGCAGGAAACAGCTTTCCCTCCCACAAATTTTTCACAAGGAAATGCATTGCCCAGGAGCACATTGTATTTTAAAAGCATAATCGGTGTTAATTACCCTCTAAATAAATAAAATGTACAGTTAGCCAATTAAGTCAAGGGTTTTGGTACAGTTATAAAGTCTCGCCATAAAATGGCTTTTTGTCAGTCTCTAGGCCTTGGGGGCAGAAGAGTCCACTCTGTCTGCTTTTAAGTGCATTACATTTGTTCAGTTTTTTGCTTTTGCTTTGACTTTCAAGCATCTCAACATTTTATTTATATTAATAGGAATCCAGTAATGCAGCAGGTTTTTATCGCTCATGGGTTTAAAAAAATAATATTAAAGGGAACTCTGAAGATTTTTGAGGTGCGTTAGGGAGGTAATTTGGCAAGTAATTGGTTTTTAGCAAATGTTAAATAAACCTGTAGGCTGCTGGGCTCTTCAACAGTTGCATAGTTACACAGTCAGTTCTTAATTATTGAAACTATCAGTGGAGTAGTCTAATCCATATAAAGCTAACACACAGGTAATACAAAGCATGTCCACATTAGATAAGAACTTCCTATGTGTATTACATTTATCAAGGAATGGAGTTAAACTCAAGTAAAAAGTGAGATCAGAAATTCAAAGAAGAATGGTGGGTGTTTTTCCTTTTTTTTCTGCTTTGTTTTAGCATAGCACTGCTAATCTGCAACCTGGGTTACACACCCACATACAACTGAGAGTTGCCTGTACAATTCTGCATAGCACATAGGCAACTTCCTTCTAGTTTATATTCATTGAGAGCTCTGTGAGTGCACACTACTAATCTGATTGACTTTTCAGAGAAAAAAACTTTTCAGTCTGAGATACTGTTCTTCAAAATTAAAATTCAATAGAATTTCTCTGCTTTTGTATACTTAAGTGATTTTGAGAGTGAAGAAATCAGTGATTTAGATCAGCAATGATCATAAGTATATTCTGGCCATGGCCATTTAAAACAGGACAAGATGACATTTTGCAATGCATATGGAACAAATCAAAGAGTTTGATATTATACACCAAGACGTGTGAGCGGGCTGAAAATAGTTCATATTTTTCATTTAGAAATAAGTATGATGAAGCTATCAGTTGAAATGGATAAAGTCTTTAGCTAGCCAGTGTGGAAAAAGAGGGGTGAGCTTTAAAAATTGCTCATTATACATAGCAAACAATTTCGGTGGTGTTTTTGTTCAGCTGAACTGTGTAATTGTATAGCTATATGATGATCAAAGGAGTGTCACAGTAAATAAGTTAGATTTTTTTAGTAGTCTAGAAAGGAAATAAGTAACAACTATCTCCAGACATTTGAAATGAAGTAATTGCAGTCATCTACATATTTTATAAAATTTAGATAATAAAATAATTATTTACATTTTTTGTACTTACTGATTTATGTACTTAAAGAGCAATGTCTTTAGACAGTGAGTTGGCTTTTGCAGCCCAGTGAGAGACTTCTTTGTATCACAGGTTTTGTACTACGCTTTGTATGTAATTAGCACAAGAGATATAAAACCAGAATTGATCTGATATCAGCTTCAAACTCTGCATTAGGTACAGAACTTCTCCAAATGGTAGGCATTATTGTGTCCAGAGATTATTTGTAACTATTCTGTGCTACTTCACAAGAATTCTACTTCACTTTTGTTAAAGATGTGTATTTATTTTCATTCTATAGCCATCAAGTCCAGGCATGCTCACATCCTCATGCAAATAGAAGAAATTGCTAAAAATAGGAAGTTTTGCACTATAATAATCTTCATGAATCAGGTTCTTGAGACAGTATAAAAGAGTGGCACAGATACTCAATGACTACTCTGGGCAGAAGGTGGAAGGATGCAAGAAAGTATTCATCCCTGTTTAGAAGCCATTTAAAATCCTGCTGTTGTCCAATAGTGAAACCATCTTCTGTGGAACTGGCCCACCACAGGCTTGCAACCCACTCCATGTTGAGTTTAAGCAGGGCTTTGGTTGCACATACTCTGAGTACTGATGGGAGAAATTCAGTGTTAGCAGAGGTCAGAAATTCCTAGACAATATTCATAGGCTATAGACAAGTGATAGTTGCTTGTCTCCACAAAACAGAAGTCACAGAATAAACAGAGGCCGATTGTAAGCTGCTTGGGATTTCATGCCCTCTTGACCCCCTCAGTGGTGACTGAGAAGATCTGTTTCATTCTTGACTTAGTTTGGGTTTTGTTTGTTTGTTTTGAGAACGCATGCCATGTCAGTTGCTCTATTCCATCTCACCCATTGCCAGTTGAACATTTGATGTAAAGCTTAATCAAGTCTGTATATTCTTTAAACTACATATCTAATAGTAAAATGTATTTGTAGCTTTGCACTGATTATGCCAGTATATATCACTGTTTGTTCTTGCTCATGTCCATAAGCATTTCCTGTGTTTCAGACACCCAAATCCTATTTTTTAAATCTACAATTGTGTTTCCTGATTTTTCTGTGAAGGTCTTTTAAGTTTTGGATGTTTCTCCTGTTCGTTCCAAAACACTAAATGCAGATTCTTAGGACACATCACAGGCAACATTTGATTTCTTTGACTGAAGGACTATTTGGAGATCATGAGACTGGAAATGTATATTTAGGTCCTGTGTAATAATTTATGGTAATGACTGGGCTATAGAATCAATAGTGGTGGGACTGCTGGAATAGGATATTTTGGTAACTGTGGCTTTAAATTACATCGTAAGATATCTAGCACAAAGGAGAAATGCTTCTTTTGTAAGATAATTATGTAAATGAAAAGTAAACACACACAAATGAGTACAGTTCTGTAGAATTTTGATTAACATATTCAGTCATAGCTGTAGCAAGATGGGCATAAAGCAAAAAAACAAAAAGAGAAAGTATCTTAGCATTCGAAACCTAATCCTTGTAAGTTTGGCTTGATTCCTACAATCCCTACTCTAGGAAAATTTTCCCTCTCTTTTGTGGAAACTCCTCTCAATAAAGACTACAAGATCTTGGTAATTTATATGAATGTTTACGTCTTTTACTTGACTAGTTCTCAGTGAGAGCATGACACAGCAGGACTGTAAATGTAATCTCTGTCATAATGTATGTGCAAAAGCTGTCTTTCAATGGATTTTGAGAGGGAGTCTATACACACATAGATGCATTTCTCAGACTCTCCAAAATAATGTAGTATAGTTGATACCAAGCAGGGACAGCTCAAGCCCGGGAAGGGCATGAGGTATCACACTTGAGTATGATAAGTGAGTTTAAAATCAGATGCAAGGAAGATGAGGGACATTTAGTAATAACTTCCTGTGTTAATAGTTGTAGATAATGCTTTTGAACTAATTTGTAAACCTCCTTCTAAGTTCCTAAGTAGTGCTAAGGGCATCTGCAGTAAGATGGGCTGTAATGCTGTACCTGAGTCCTTATGTCCTCCTGTTTTAGATAGGGGTGGACTAGAAGCTGTACACATTATAGCCTGGTTCCTCCACCAACCACCTTGCATGGTAGTAACATGCACTAAGCTCATCAGCCTGGAGATCTGCTCCAGATGGATCATTTGGTCACAGTCAAGTTTTTGAAACTTTTCTTCCGGTGTTTTCTGTGAGTAGTTTCTGTTTGTAAAAGGTGGAAAGAAATGTGTGTAAAGGGAGTGCATATGTTGAGCAAGTCCTTTTCAGCCCAGTCTTGAGGTGAGGACTTTTTGTAAGAGTGCAGATAGGTGTGGAAGCCCCTCATAGTTTTACCACATCTATCAGACACTGCTGTTCCATGGCATAGTTAGTGCACATGCACACAAGGGTCTCACACAGTGTCCTTCTGTCAGCATTCAGTCTCCCTGTCCCCTGTCCACCACCACAAAGACAGACAGCGTTGTTTGTGGAGGCACTTTATAGAAATGACCTTCCTCCAAGAGACACATTGTCACAAAAGCTGAGATTTGCTGTATCCTTTTGTATCAGAGAAAGCAAATCAAATTTGTATGTTTTGTATTAAAACTCCATGTTGAATTTACTTCTTGGCATACTAACTGAAAGGCAGTATTACAAAAAGCCAATTGCTCCCTCCCAGCCAGGAAGACCACCAGTTGAACTGGTAAACACACTTTCAGTGGGAATATTGTGATTCTTTTTTATCAGTTAAATCAATATTTGATATGATAATAATTATTACAAAATTTGATTATACTAAAGCTCAGAAAGGGTTAATTTTCAGCCTTGGCATTTTCCTTATGTAAATCTCTTCATTCCATTTCATGCAAGACAGGTTTGGCAAATGTGGATGTTTTGGGTGGTTTTGACATCTAACTTATGCCATCTAAGGACAAGTGCTGGCTGATGAATAATTTATTCACTTAAATTTCAGAAGAGACCGTGTAAAACTAGCCACCACAAAAAAAAAGCAATGTTTTCTTAAGTCATGCATGTGATCCTTTAAATATTGGCTTTGGAACCTGGGTATTGTCAAACTTAGCATTCAAACCTAATACAGAATTAGAAACCAAGCTGTAAAGATAATTTCTAGTCACTGACTATAACTGCAAAATGTTATTGTTATACATATTCTACCTGTCTTCTCTTCGCAAATATTGAAAAAATGTGTAGGATGAGATTCAGATGGAAAATTATTGACCATACTAAAATTCATAATAAAATGTCTACGGCTAACAGTGAAGACAGGATTCTATGTATAAACCTCTATTTATTTTAAAGACAATGGATGTATGCTATACAATTGATGTATATATTATACTCATGTATGGCCAGCATGTCTGAGAAATGAGTTTTTAAGGCCCAGTTCACATTCTGAAGCTTTGTAGTTCTGTTTTCTTTATATCGAAGTCTTCATACTATGCTCTTACAGCACTGAAATCTAAAGTCCTGTTGTAATTTGTATTTATGTAACCATGGTGCTTGATAGCCTTTTCATAGAAAAATACCCCTTTATGTTAGGTTCTGTGAAAAAGCAGCCTCTGTCTAAAAGTACATAATTAAAAGATAACACAAGAAGGATATGGACAAGTGGGATTTGAAGAAATTATGAGGCAGTGCTGTTAAGTTTGTTTTGAGGCAGTGTTGGTAAATGTGATGAGCAAGGCAATCCCAGCATATCCCCTCTTTTTTTTCTTTTTTTTTTCTTTTTTTTCCTTTTTCTTTTTCTTTTTCTTTTTCTTTTTCTTTTTCTTTTTCTTTTTCTTTTTCTTTTTCTTTTTCTTTTTTTTTGAGAGAGCAAGAGAGATGATTGAAAAGTAAAGTTTCAAAAGAATTGAAAAATAACAAGGGGGTGGATTCTCAGAAGAGAAGAGCAGCTTGGGAGAAAGTACAAAGGCCACTCCCTGAAAATGTAATTGTCAGTGATAATTGTCAGTGGTAGTCTGTCAACATGAGCAGATTGGGATCTCTTGATAAAGAGAAAAAGATGATAGGCCAAGAAGAGCAGAATGAAGTCACATTGAAGCTGAGGAAGGAACTGCAAATGATTACTGATTCACAGCATTAGTTAGAAAGAGGTAATTAGAGGTCATGTTGAAAGTGAGGTTCGATGGAAACAGTTGGTGAAAGCCAAGAACATTGACACCAGGTAGTGATTGCAGCCTGTGAGCTTAAAAGGGAGAGGTAGAATAAAATGGCAGAATGGTTACCAAAATAAGGGGGATACAGACCACCATCCCCTTTCTTTTTCTTTACAAATTAAGGAAGAGACTGCATGATGTCAGAATGGTTAGGTGAGCAGAGAGAGGACAGAAGAAAGCGATAAACCATAAAGGAGGTGTTGAGAGTCAGAACTAGTTACTGGAAAGGATGATGGGAGGCGAGAATAGTTGACAGGAGGATGGCAGAAAGAACAAACTTGGATCAATGTCCCTGGAGTAACGTGGGAAGATGTGGATTGACATTCCAGAAGATGGAGGACTCTGGGAAAAATGAAGAGGATGAGAACAACAAGAAATGGGAATGATACTAGTTAGGGACAGAGAGGCACAAAGAAGCACTGAGCAGCTGTCTTGCCAGGAGGATGACAAGAGCCAGCAGTGAGGCTGGCCCAGACAGGAACAGGTTGTCTACTAGAGGTTCTGCTTATCAGTGCTGTTGTGTTAACCCATGGCAAAAGGAAGGGAAGGGATACCAAGGGATTCCAACCCTTGTGAGATCTGGAAACTGCTCCCCCATAGCTGAAGGGCTGGACTAGATGACCTTTAACGGGTCCCTTTCAATTCCCAACTATTCTATGATTCTATGAACTGTCATCTCAATGTTCTCGAAATCTTGCAGCTAGGTATTACATCTGAGTTCAGTAGGAGCTTGAAGAATGACTGAATAGTTTCCATTACTTACTATTCTTTCCTTTTTAACATTTTAACAGGAATTTCTGCTCTCTTTCCGTATTCTTTCTCTGCTCTTTTTGTAATATTACTCTACTAAGAAAAACTACGTTTTTTGTAGCACTATATACTTAGAGCATGTTGGCCCAGCAATTTTGGTAGCTTTCAGACTGAATGATAGCTTTTCAGAGAAGGGAAAGTGCAGCTTTGGTGCAATTTGAGAGTACTGCCATGTTTTATAATCATTGTCCCCCATAATGGTGGTCTCTTGGTTTGGTGAAGTGACCATTAGGACGACAGCCAGCAACTTCCAGGTTCTCACTGCAGCTTTGCCACTAAAATCAGTGCATAGGTGACTTTGGGTGATTTCTATAAACCAACTTTTCGACTATCCACTAATTTTAAGCAACTCAAGGACATTTTGGGCTTCCAGTTTAAGACACTAGTGAATCAATTCCCAAGGGAATGCAGCACCCTTAAGTATAGATTCTTTTAATCCTGTTGGTATATAGGTGGTAAAATTGATCAGAAGTGTTCTGTTTGACTTGTTTTGCCAACTTTTGGTCTTCTGCAGGAAATTTCAACTTTCATATCTCTGACTTTTCCTTCCTGAGAAACTGAAAATATTCTTTAAAATTCTGTTTCCTGACCACTCTTTAAGATTAGAGCCAATAGTACTTGCAGGTACTTTCAAAGATGAGGTAACCAGATTAGTTATCAGCTCAAAAATGTGTGCTAAAAACTTTTTTTCTGCATAGTTTGCCCGTTAAATTAAATGGCTAACAAAATAACTTACTTTAAGAGTGAGAGATTTGGTTACATAAAATTTCTAGGTTTCTGAAACTCATTATAAATCAGGATTTACCCCCTTTACTTGACGAGCCATGGTAAGATGCTGCACTAGGAAGCAAATAATTGTTTTTTCAGGTAAAGGTCAATGAGACAGTGTGGGGGTCAGCTTTCGTCGCTGACTGTAGACTATAGCCCAAAAGTTTGGAGACAAATGTGACAGATTATTTGGGATGTTCAGATAACCTCATCTTGCCAAGAGATATGTTCATTAAGTTGTCAAAGAACTGAAATGTATGCATTGTTCATCCATCTGGCATGTAATTTAAATTCAGCTGAATTCCTGACCTCAGATATGATATAAGCATTTCTGAGTAGATATGACTGGTAAATGTGTATAAACAGAGGCTTTTAGAATAAAATTGTGTTTTAAAATCAGAGTAAAAAACTCTTCTGAGATCTAGAGACTTGTGACAACATTGATAGATGGTAACATACTCATATAAAAAAAATTATCTGAGTACTAAATAATATTTTTAAAATATTTGCACAGGATTTTTAGTACAATTAATAAAGCTCTCTGTAGCCTGAAGAAAGGTGTCAGAAGTTGAAGTGCCTGAAACTGAGATACTGAATTAATCACAATGAGTTTTCCAAGGGCTGAATAGATAATCTGCATGATTTTAAATATTAAAAACCTTTGTCAGGGTAGATGTTCCTGCAAAAATGCAAGCTGGCAGTTGCACATGATTAAGTCACAGTTGTCTAGGCAATTCTATATCTGGGTTACCACAAACTATTATAAACAAAAACAAGTATTGATACCTGAGGGTTTTTTTAAATTTACCTCTGTCAGGCAGCAATGTTGTCATCATTCAGGTGAATTTTAGCAATGTCACTTTAAAACCTTTACATTTGAAATTGTATCATACCAATACAATGCTGGAACCCAAACCTGCCGAACCTGGGTGACCCATAATGACCCTGTGGAAAGCGTAGTGCTGTGGAGATTTGGAACCCTTGAGGGTACACATGAGCAACCCAGCTTCCCCTCAGTGTCAGTGCAGCTTCAGCAAACAGGATGATGGTTTGATTGATATTTTTGGAGAGAGGTTCTGTGATTTCTGGGGGCTTTCAGTGTAGGCATCTGAATCAGAGGCTGAGGCTCGATGGTGAACACCCTGTCAGTCTATTTTGAGGTCTTGCTATATGAACACTGCCTCAACTCTCAAGACTGTAAGAAAAAGAGAAGACTCATCTCTCACAGTGCAGGAGATCTGGTGCATGAATTTAAACTTCTACACAAACAGATGGCAATATTTTCTTTTCCACTCCCTTTTCTCGGCATGGAGCATCACTGTCTTCAAGTCACAAATCCTGAGATAGGTTTATCAACAGAGCTAATAGCAAAGCCTGCTTGCGCTGTATGAGCAGTTTTAAAGAGTGATGTATTTCTCTGTCTCATGAGGATTTTGAAAATCTACTTCACTTGTGAGCAGTTCCAAGAACCTTGTCAATAGCTGTTCATGTCAATGAGGCTGTTGTAGATACCCACTGGGCACCCATGTCACCTGTGTGGTGCAAGGGGTGCAATACTCAAAATCCAAATAGAATTTAGTACTATCACAGGGCAGAGACTTCTGCCAGCATCCAACACAAAGAATATAAAAACAGACTTGTAACATTTTGCTACTGGAGATACAGGGCTGGAGTATTACTATGGCAACTGTCCTATCAGCACTGGATCTGCCACTCTTTATTTTATTGCCCCACTCTTTATTTTATCCTTTCTCCTTTTCCATTGCCTTAAGAAAATGTGTTCTGGAGGAAAACAACTGAAGAACTGAATCATATTTGTCCCTATTCAACAAAAATTCAACAAAAAAACTAATTCATGTCCTGAGCTCTCTCTGTATGATGCCCCTGTGCTTGCTGCCAAGTGTCTCACTGTAGGGAGACAGTGTTCATGCCCCAGGGAAAACTTACATTTACCCTGCCAGGACCACTTAAATCTGTAAAGATTTGCAGCACCCCCTCTTTAGTCTATCTTCATTGTTCAGTGGTACGGAGGCTCAAGAGCAACCTAAAGGGCAAAATGTTCTATGCCCCTTGTCACAGGTTCTCATTTCAGCTCCCAACGACCATCCCATGGTACGTTCCTATACATGTCATCTGCAGAGAATCCAAACAGACTGGTATTCTGGGATGTCTGGTGGGTTCAAGCCATGCTGTGGGGGTTATGCCTGTCCAATTGCTACTGCTTCAAGGGCGTGCTTAAAAAAGGTGGTGTGCCAGCTCTTGAAAGTGTCCTCCTGAATGCAGGCTTGCATCCAAACAGTTCAAGCTATGGCTGTAAGCCACACACAGCTCACAAGGTGATTGCTACAGTCTGAGGGGGTGAACAAGTGCTGCTATACTTGAGAGCCGTGGTGGCATATGATGTCCTTAGGCAACTGGTTGATGAGTTAGAGTACTCCTAACTTTGCTGTCATTTCTCGTGCCTCTGACCCAAGCAGAACCATGAGCAGCAAGAGTTGTCTCTGAGGACCAAAGAAAGAATAAACCGTGGTCACTGCAAGGAGGGCAAAGGGAAGAACTGCAGCAGGAGAAAGGTGGTGGACATTGGACTTTAATCTGAAAGAGGAGGACACACAGATGACAGGAATTAAGAGTGTCAGAAGGCAGGGTACCTGGGAGCAGGGTGGGTGATCAGAAAAGAGAGGTGATGTGGACAGATGACAAGAGACACGGGGATTTAGAGGCAAGGAGAGAAGAAATGCATGGACAGGTAGACATGGATCTGAGTGGGACAGTGTGGTGGTTGGAAATGCTGCTGGAATGGAACCATTTGTTAGTAGCCATTCTGTGCATCACACAGTCAGTTAAGACACAGATGAACTGTCCATGTGAAACATGCCTGAAAAATGAGAAAAAATGCAGTCTGAAAATTTTCATGGAGTCTGGGGGGCAGTGGCGATTGGACCTGGTGATCCTATTTTTTCCAGGTCTGTAGCAATTCTGGTGTACACCTCATTGAGGCAGGAGAAGTAGGAGGGAAGGTGTGAGAGACCATACTTGAAGGAGGTGTGTGGTTTGATGCGTTCCCTGCAGGCTT
Organism: Irena cyanogastra; assembly: GCA_013397155.1. NCBI lineage: Eukaryota > Metazoa > Chordata > Aves > Passeriformes > Irenidae > Irena > Irena cyanogastra. The sequence goes on along the minus strand of VWZV01015325.1, from coordinate 77,763 downwards.
TCTCACAGTGTGCTCCTGAGAAGCCTTAACTGGAGCTGAAAACTGCTCTTTTCCAGAGCTCCTGAGGGAGAAGGGGAACAGCATTGCCTTGCACCCTCGTGGGGATAACTTCTTACCTCCTTTCCTTGCAGTGTGATACAAGGAGGGAAATTAATATTCCAGCCCATTGAACCTTGGTGGTGAATCTGGCATAGCATTATTTAAGATGAGTGATATTTTTACCTCTGTTTTTTTAATTTATTTCATCTAACAGCATTTGAAAAACCTTGAAGATCATAGTATGTGCACAAACTCAGCTAATTTGTTTGTTGCAAGGACCCTAACCAGAAAGTGTGTGTATCCAAGGCAATTGTGAATTAAGACTTAAGCCATTCAAGCAAATCTGTAAATAACATTCAGTAAATAACATTCAGCCTCCTGATTCCCAAGAAATATCCAGGCAGAGCCAAGAGAACCAATGCTTTCAGCACAACACTGCCCTCTGGAGCTCTCAGAGAGAGAGTTTGCTCATTGCAAACCAAACAAAGGAAAAATAGAGGGGAAAAATAGGAAAAGGCCTTGGTCTCCAATGTAAAAATGCATAGCACAGTGTACACAGTGTAGTGAGTAATGAAAGCAGCTATACCGCAAAAACAATGGCAAAAATGAAGAAATTCATCCCCATCTCAAGTGCCAGGAAATATTTTCCAGCATTGAATGGAAGGCAGAAAGAAATTGAGAATTTTAAACAGACCTGGAAAGAGTGACCTACCATAACAAAAATTCTTTTTAATTTTGCTTAAAGGCATTTGGCAACATTCTAACAACAACAACAAAAAAAATCTAACTATGAGGAAGGAAAAAAATAATTCGCTCTCTCAAAAATCTATTTTAGATGCAGCTCTTTTTCTGCTGTACATTCTTTCATATTTTGATAGTGTTTGTGTCAACGCAAGGATGATATGTTACCTTGTGCTGTCAAAAGCTTACCAAAATAAACCTCATCAACAAGGCATTAAATAATAATATCACCTTTTCCCTGAAGTTTTTATATTCTTTGTGATGTACTTATGCATATTTTTAAAAGAACTTAAATTATTGATTCCCACCTTCCATCAAACCTGTCTAAGAAGTGAAGTGTATATAGAATGTTGTGTTGTACTAAGCTCTGTTAAAGAACAACCCACAACATTTAATTGAAAGCATGGACTTGTTAGAAGTGAATTTCTTGAGTTTATGAAAGGCTGAGTCTTGCAAATACACCCTATAACCAGTAAGAACCCATCATTGCTATTTCTGATGGCAGATATTATTCTCAGTAATATGCATGGAATTGGATTCAAGTATTTAACAATCATTTCAATACCTTCTCCACAAAGTATTTTTCTATTAAAGTAAATGATAGAAAATATGAGGTTAGAAGGAACCTCTGGAGAATATCTAGTGCAAACATCTGTTCCAAGAAGGGTCAGCTATAGAAGGTTGCTCAGGGCCACATTCAGTCAGGTTTTGAGTGCTTCCAAGGATGAGGGTTGGGCAAATTGTTTGGGCAAATTGTTCCTTGCTTTGACAACCCTTACAATAAGGAAATTTCTTCTTATTTTTAATTTTTTAAGTTACATTTCCTGATTTTCAGTTTATGCCTATTGATCTTCATCCTGATGCAGTGAGGAGTCTGGCTCTTCTTTACTCCCCCAGCCAGGCATTTATACACACTGGTAAGATCCCTCCTTAAGCAGCTCCCACCCTCTCTCTCAGCCTCTCCCTATATGTCAGGTGTTCCAAACCCTTAAGTGTCTTTGTGGCCCTTTGTTGAACTGGAACTTTGTCTCCAGTACGTCCATGTCTCTTGTAATGAGGAGTCCCATGCTGGTCCCAGCATGCCAGGTCTATCTCCCCAGTGCTGGGTAGACAGGAAAGATCACTTCCTTCACCCTGCTTGCAAGGATTCTCCTAGAGCAGCTCAGGATGCTGTTTGCTGCAGCAGCTTATTGCTGGCCCGTGTTCAGTTTGAGGTCCACAAGGATCCCAAGGGCCCTTTCTGCAAAGCAGCTTTCCTCCCAGTCAGCCCCCAGCCTGTGCTGGCACTGGGGCTCTTCCTCCTGAGAAGGATTCCTAGTGCAATTCAATGTTATCAGGAGAGTAGCTGCCAATTTTGAAAAGAACTGAAATGATAGCTTGGGAATAAATAACCTGTATGACAGGAGTTGAAAGAAAGGTTATTTGAATACCAATAGACTAAGGGGAATGGATCAAAACAAACAAAAATGGCAGCAAAAGGGAAGCAGTGATCTTCATGTGAGTGAATGTCTGATCACAGAAACAGAGCTCCTTAATTATTCCATCAAGGCTTGAGCCAGTATATATTTAAGCCTGTAAGAGCTTCTGTATGGTTTTGGGGGCACTAAATGAAGCCAAAATGTACTATGAAGAAAGGGAAAAAGTTTCCATAGCATTTTTTTTCTGTCTTCCTAATAATAAGCAGCAGCTAAACAAGCATCTAGAAATAGTGGGAAATTCTGAAAATATTTCATAAATTGAATTTAGGTTATGGAAAACATAATAATTTTTTACCTGCATAAATGTTTGCAGGACTGATATATATATGGGAAAGGAGGTCCAAAGTAAATAATAACACAGAAGATCTACTGTCCTCTCTCCATTGATGGGGAAAAAAATTAGCTTGGCACTACAAGATTCAAATTCCTATAAGTGTCCTAGGCAGTTGACTGCTGTGCAAGTAGGAGGAAAAAGAAATTATTATGCATTTTACTCTCTGAGGCAAGTTATGAAATACTGATGCCAACACTGCAGTACATGACAGAGCTAATAATAATTAGCAGGTTTCCTTAGCATCCTTAGTGCAGATGGCCAAGTTTAATAGCATGTTTTAATTTCACTTCAGATCCAAATGGATAGCATAGGTCAGCTTGGCTGATCTGCATATATGTGTATCAAGATCATTCTTAAAAGCTGCTTTTCCCTTAACAAACCGAATTTCTCCAATGTTTTGTTTTGTAAAATTTATAAGACAGCAGCTGTAATTCAAATACTTTTTCTTCACAGAATACAAGCTGGAATAAAATTGGAATACAATGTTCCAGCACATGTCCTGGTTAGGTAAGTGATAGGATCTGATTTTAGGACCGTGGATTAGGGCTGCTTTTGAAAGATAACTTATGAAGAAGATATGACCCTTCATCTGTGTCCTAAGGTAAAAATAGATCAGAGACCTGAGCTGCTTGTTTTTATTTCAGTGTTTTGTTAGATAATCTAAATTTTCTATACAGCATTCCAAAGTTTATTTATTTTACTCTTTCCTTAAAAATTGATCTAAAAGTTCTAAATGGGGGCTCTTCTCTTTGCAAGGTGAAGATTTCTTCACTTTCATTCTCACTGTGCATTGTATATTCACTGTACAAATACACTGAGGAACATTTAAACTTATTTCTAAGAGTCCTTTCAGATAGGATTGCTAAAGAAGAAACCATTGATGAGAAATCATTGCAGCAGGTACTTTTTTTCTTCCCAATGTTTATGCAATTATCTCTATCATCCAGCCACACTTTGGTGGATGCTAGCATTATGACTTGAGATTTTTAGGATTTTTTTCTAGCTGAATATCTGCAGACACAAAGTCTTTACAATGCTCCTTTCTGGGTTTGGATAGTCAAATTTGTCTTAACTAATTTCTCACTGATAGCATTATTATCATTGTTTAATCACTAAGAGTGGAAGGTCTTGTCCTCAAGAACATCACTTTTAAGTCCAGCTCTATGTGTGTATTTAGCTAACTCAGAGGACATGATGTGGCTCATAGTAATTAATAACTATGTTCTCCAGAAGCTGGCATCTTCACTGAGGTCTGCAGTATATCTAATTGAATTGGCCTCACTGAATTTAATCTTGAGATCTTCAACACACCAAAATTAAGTACAATTTTAAGTATAATTATTAAATTAAACTTTCATTTTCCTAGAAAATATGGGCATCTAACACTTTAGGGATACATGAGGTGAAAGATTAATAATAAATCAATTAAATTTAGAATAATTTACAGTTTTTCTTTTGAAATAGAATGACATTACTTTTTAAAAAAAGAAAGAAGAAAACTCAATTATTTGGATGTTTACCTATTATAGGCTAAGTCATTTTTTGCCATAGGTGCTCTGATATTAGGACTTAGACTGAGTGATCCTGATGGGTACCTTTCAACCCAGCATATTCAATGCTTCTATGATAGTAGTGAAATCAATATACAGTTGAGGATGTGGAGTATCATCTGGGCAAACTGCCAACAAAGTCAATGACTCTTTACCCTTGACTTAACCAAAATGACCATCAAAATGACCATCATTTAGGCACTGGAATGGCTAAAGATGAGGCAACTATTTCATACTTGTTGATTCAGAGGAGTGTCAACATATCATTAGGGAGTGTATCAAATTAAGTGGCTTACAGAGAGGGCAGCCAGGACCACCTAAGGACTGAGCAAAGTAAGGGCTCACTGACACGTGGGCCCAGAAACACTCTGCTGACCTTCTGCCCTTTCTGTCAAGTTCCGGAGCACAAAACCCTCTCCTGGTGAGGGCTGAAAACTGAAGGGAGACCAAGCATGAAAGAATTGGATAATATCCTAGAGAGGGATAATATCTTAGAGATTATAACTCTTTACCAAGAGATGTCTGCACTGGATTGTAGCCTACCTGATAGTCTCTGAAATAATTGCTAGTAATCTTGGCCCACAGTCTGCAAAAAGAGTTGATGCTGGGTGAATAATTCTAAGTGTTTTCTTAAGTTGCAAACTGATTAGCCTGGTATCACTATCAGAGTAGATAAGGAACAGATAGAAAAACTTAGGCAATAATTAGTCCCAATGTTGGGATTCATTATAGGATTAATCAATGATTAATTCAAATAAAAAAAAATTAATTGACCCATACTCCAATACTTCCTCAATTACAAATATAGTCATTAAAAGAAATATTGCAGATGTGACATACTTGTACTTTAGTACATCACTTGACCTAGACTTTTACAACCTTCTTCTTAAGAAACAGGATACAAAAATAACTGATTGAAGCTATTGAAACTGAACTGACAGTGTGACACTGTAGACTCTGAAATTTCATCAAATAGAAAAAATTACCACACCCTTCAAGGGTTTATTCTTGGCCTCAGATGATTTCACTTTTTATCAGTGATATGGAAGAAAAACAAATCATGATGGAGAAAGTGTGCAGGAATAGAGGGAGCAGTAAACCATGAGGGAGCAGTAAACAATGAGGCTGACAGATCACTGATAGAATTTGGATTGTGTTTTTGAACAGGCACAAGCAAACAATATGCATCTCTGTTCAGTTTATTGGCTCCTACTTAAAGATCAGGAGCTGTGTACTAATGAATAATCATTCTGATGATGACTTACTGCCCAGGTAATCAGGAGACACCAGTCCTCAGAGCACAGTTGTGCCTGAAGGGACTAAATTAAATCCTTCAGTATTTAAACAAAGCCATGTGGAAGAGGAGTAAAGAGACCATCTCACTTTCACATTCGGTATGGATGTGACTGCTACCAGAATACTGTGACCAATTTCTGGCCGAGGAAGTGTGAAAAATTGATCAAGATTTAGAAAAGCAGAGAGAAGCACTTAAAACAAATTTGTGCAAAGACTATTAAGCTTGAACGACTAGACAAACTTTTTTATTTGAGGCTATTGCTTAATCCCATGTAGGAAAAAAAGAATTTGTTTAGCTGAAAGATCAGCCTGGTATAGGTCAGCAGAAGGGCTGATCAAACAGCAGCTCTAACAAAGTCCCTTACTGGGTTCATGTGTTCACAGGGAGGGTGAGAAACGTAGTGTTTTAATACTGGAGTCCTGTTGGGACTGAGTGGTTCCACAGTAACAGAAGATTGTAAAAACAGTCTAAATCAAAGAAAGGATCCTATGACTTGGTCCCTCATTGCTATCACTGCTGTGCAGTGCCAGGTGAACAAAAGAAACAGAGAAGGTCAGATTAGATAGTCATCTTAGATCTTGGTACTTATCTGAACCATATATTTATCATACCCTACTTTAATCACTTGTATCAGCAGAAATTATTTTCTAATCTTATTAGGACAAAATATCCTAAAACATTCAATATTCCACATGTCTAGTCAAGCTCTCCTTTTTGGGGAAAGTGTATATTTCCATAATATCTCAGCACAAAGTCAGAAGTGCACCAGCTTGCAAAAATGAGGAATGGGGGGCAATCTTAATTAAATTTCTCCATTAAAATAACTTAGTCCCTAGTGAGGGCATTGTTGGGGCTTTGCAGCACATTGTTATAACTAAAAGGGCAAAGTCATCAGCGTTTGTTAGTTTGGAAATGGCAAAAATGCAAAAGATAACATTTGCAATGCAGTAACCCACTGCAAGCATCCCTGCATTTCTGAGGGCATTTCACATGCAGGCTGCCTTCCAATTAGTGCAAGCCAGATGAAGTTTTGAGCACTAAATATAAGCTGGTGAAATGATTTTGCACAGTAATTGACCTCCCACCACATGTCACTGATACAGTGTCCTTTCCCCTAACTGTGGCCTATAATAGAATTTTTTGGAAGAATATTAACCTGGCTGTATATTATTTTCTGGTTCATTAAATATAATAGCAGTTCTGGCAAAGCCTTTAGTTGATGAGAGAGATTTGCCCTCCACAAGAAAGCATTACTGTACTAAATGCTGGATCCTTATCTAATTTGCTTACAGTCAATACATTTTTGAATAGAGACATTAGACAGAAAACCCACAATGGACCATTTATAATTCACAGCCTACAAAACTCTCTTAGTTTTCAACTTTATCTTTACTGGCAAACACTCCTCATAGTCCTATGAGATCTTTAATGGGGTTTGATGCTCTTTGGCCATGAGGATTCTGAGGGAGGAACAAGCATATCACCCTCTTGGTGGTATCACTCCCATACATAAGAAAGACCCTATAAAACAAAAGGGCTCAAGGGTCTGCTTTCAATACTTCATGCAACCTTACAGCATCTCCTCTTGCCCTCAGAGTATCTCCCTCTTTCAGGTCATTCGTCACTGCCCCAGCTTGACTGGCAGTGATAGTTAACCTTTGCTTAGCACCCTGGAGGTGTTTACTTTGTGCTTAAATATATTTTCTCTCTTGCATAATGATAAAATACCCACTTCACTGAGGATTTTTTATCCCAAAGGATTTCAACAAGCTCTGCAAGTTACAAATTTACAGGGGTACTGTACAGGTAGTGTAGCTTTTTGCTCATTACAAAAGACAGTAGACAAAGTCTGGGAATCCTGATGTTTTAACAAGCAACTGCTGACGCAGAATTTAAGCAGAGGGATGGATTTGAATTTTGCTGAATATTGGTCTGAGATCTAGGTTCAAGTTGCTGATTGAACCCATGACCATAAAACTTGCCCGGGTGTCTTATGGCACTCATGGAGGAGCTAGTGCAGACCCACAAAACCTATGGACACCTGACACTGGATGTCAGTGGAACTGAAGCACTTCATCCTAATGGTGCAGCCTTCAAAGCTATGCCTGGGTCCTTAGGCAATAGAAGGTCTACCAAAGCCTTCATTTTCATGTTTCTGATGATGATAAAAAAAAACCAAAACAGCAATGCTAATATTTTGCAAACACAATATTCAAACTACAATGATTCTGCCCAGACTAAAAAAACAGGTATGTCTCACACCCTTTCCCAGTTAAGACTCACAGACAACCTGTCCATGTCCTTCCCAGGCCTTGTCCATTATGCAGGTTTAGGCCAAGCTTAAAGCAGACTTGCAACAGTTTATTTCAGTACTAAACAGAGTATTACAACTGCAGCAGGAGAAATATTAATTCAACTCCTGGCCTTGGCAGTATCTGTCACAGATGGCTGAGGGGGAGAGAATGTGTTGCTTTCCATCCAGTCTTGGTTGCATATGAAATTGATAAAGAGCAAGAAGAATGAGGAATTTTCTCCAGCTGTGCATTTGGTGTAGGGTCTAGTATCACTGAGGCTAAGGAGAGCCTGAAAACTTGAGGCTCCTTCTTCCTGAGCAGGCATGGTAACTGTTAGGCTGGTTTTACAGAAGACAGTGCTTGGCTGGAAGGAAACCATGAGGCTTGCTCCACCATTAGGAGGATATTGATGGGTGTTAAGACTCAGAAAAATTCTCGTCTGACTTTTTCCAAAGGCATGGATCTGGATTCAGAGGCTATAAGGAAACTACTGAGCAGCCTGTCAGATCCCTAGAGGCGAGGCATTAAGGGAGAGAGACCTTGAGTTCCAGTGCAAAGGATATCCAGGTTCAGCCCAGACACAGTTTTCATGTCTCACCCACCAAAAAAACACCAAAAAACAACCCACAACAAAATCAGCTTTCCCTCTCCACACTAGGAGGCTGCACTGATATAGTAACATTTGAAATCAGGATTACTTCCAAGTTTAAAAATCTGACATATTCAGAATCTCACTTACTAAACTAAGCAGTCATTTTTTAATTTTTGGCCTCAATATCAAAAGTTGGCTTTGGATCACCCCAAGTTAGAAAAGATAAATGTTTGTATTGTATTTCTATCATAAACTAAATGCAAATTTTTACTTTTCCCCATTTTCAGTTACCTCTGGCTATTTAATACATTCTCCACTAATTCTGTTCTGCACTATTGGTCTGGAATTTAGTCTGTATCATAAGAATCCTTTAGTTGATAGCACTTTAAACTCATCTATAAACAGCTTTTGATGACTAATATACATTTTTCTGTTCCTGCATTAAATTTGTTTCAAGCAAAAGGAGACTGTTTGGAAACAACATGTTAAGTCCTCTGATAAATCAACTACTTAATATTTAATTTGAAATCATACTGGGAAAACAAATTAATTTTTTCTCAGGCTAACAACAAAAGGGAAAGATGTAAGATAGCTGCAGAAATATAGAATTAGCATCATTCTGATATGGGTTACATGTTCTTAAGCCATAAGGAGAATAATTTTATATGTGTACTTTATATCGTTCTATATTTAAAAACAGTCACTTTAGATTAATTTAATTTGAATTCCTACATGGCAGCTCCAAATAAAGAGGATGAATAACCAAATGGAAAATGCCTTTGCTTATTCTCTGCTCTGAAAGGGATTCATTATTTAAAATATTACCATTAAAAATGAACCATTTTCACAGATACGATGAAACGGAAAATTTTTTTACAGGCATCCTTACAACTCTGAAAAATGTGAATATCTGTTTACTGGCAAGCTTTTGAAAGGTATCCTTAGTAGTATAGGCACCAGGAGACATCACAGATGTCTTCTGCCCTACATTTTTTATGCCACTGTCACACTAAATGGCACTAGACTTTATCATACCTTTTTCCTGGATTCTTCTTTTTGTGCTATGTGCAGTCTGCTTGGCTCTGCAGCTAAAACCAAACGAGCTCCCATGTTTCATGATTCCATCTCCTGTTCTGTGTTCTAAGACATCACTACTGCTACTTAATGATACTTGATTTACACAGCTGCCTCATCCTGCCCAAGGACAGAGTATGTAAGTGCCCTGTTCAGTCTTGAAAAAAGCAACCCAGCCCACAGAGGATGCACTGGGCTTGTTTTGTGTTACTGTCAGTGGCTCTGGTACACTCCTACGTGGCTGCCTGCAGTTTAACCAAGGAAAACAATTTCATGGAGTAACAAATACGATCCGGACCAGAATCTCAAGGATGAAGTCCTGTCAAACCAAAATATAATTTCCTCACCTGTCCACAAACATAAAATGTGTGATTAAAGAGGACTCCTGATGCAAGTGTGATGTGCTGTGGGTACATGTGCAGCAGCAGTAATGGAGAGATCATGCAAGTATAACTGGCATCCAAGAGGAGCAGCAGACCCAAGCCCCACCATTTAGGTAATTTGGCTGATCATTTCCTTATCTGAGCTTTCTTGTAATTCTTGGGATCTCTGTTTTAGCTAAAGCAAACAGCAGAGAACTGCATTACCTAAAATAGTTCTTGAAGCAAACAGGAAACAAGCAAACTGAAGACTGAGAGTTTGACATTAATATTTTCAAGAGGTAACAACTAGCTCAGTCTTGTCACAATTCTGTTGCAAACTCAAACTTTCATAATTGTTTCTGCTGACTCCACACAAAGGATTTTGCTTACTAATATGCAATTGTATTTTGTGGTGCAGGTCCTTACTTCATGCCAGTTAAGCTTCTATACCAGTGGAATTACAGCATTGTCTATGCTATCCTGAGTACATTAGGAAAGGTACAAGAAATTTATTCCGCAAAAAGTCTCCAGATCAGTGCAAAATGACCTCTAGCTAAAGGTTGAGATACAGGTAATATTTTTAGCTTTCAGGCCAACTCATAGAGACTTATTCATTCTAAGAGGTGGTTCATGCTCTTCACAATGAAGCATCCATGATTCATGGGTTTAGTCCACTCAGGCTCCTTTACTATGATATCTACTGTACAGGAGCATCATTTCTTGGTGTCATGAATTTCACTCTCTTCAGCAGTCCAGTTTGGTTGGTATAATTTGGCTGACGTGGCTGCTGGGCTTTCTTTTTAGCCAAACAGAAGTACAGAACACACTTTTTAGTAATTCAGAGCATTTTTACCTCCAATATGGACTCTTTTGAGAAGCACAAAAACAAGTTATTATTAAGGTAAATAGTACATGTGGTAAAAAAAGTAATGTTTTTAACTTAAAAGCTGAAACTGATAGGAAGGTGGAGTTTTTCAGCTTATTTGAAGAGCTGCACTGATTAATCGTCAGAATTCAATTGGACAAGCCATCCACATTCCTACAACTGTGTCCCTATTCTCATTCATGATTTTGCCCTGTCCTCTCTTGATAAATTAAGACAGTCCTAACAGGCTCTTTTACCAACAGAACTTCTGCTTTAACCTAGAAAGGGGCATTTTCACTAGTCCAAGCAATCATTTTCCTTCTTGCGGTCTACAAGTTGTATTTTTCCTTTTCAATAATAAAAGGAACTGTAAGCATTATTTCTTTCTGCAATTTTGAAAAATTTGTTTCTTTGTGCAAAATATCTGGCACCATCATAGTCTATGACACTCTGGGCCATATCCAAAACACCTGGCAGGTTAGCTCCATTCAGTAGCCTACCCTCTCATAGTATTTTCTCTTAGCTTTTGTGAAAGTAACTCAAGACTGTACCCTGAAGCTTTTTTTTCTTTACAGTGAATAAAACTCTGTGATGATCAGGGAGTGCAGAATATTTAAGTGACATCTTTGAATATTTAATCGTCCTGTAGTTCTTCAGTAGGTTCCTATCAAGGCATGAAGTACTTTGACACTTTGCCTGGTTATCAAACAACAGGAGATAATCTATGGAAATCTCATTCTTGATTGTTGCTACACTTCAGTGATACAGTTGTTAAGATTGCTTCAGAAGGAAAACTTCCTCTGGGGATTTCAGAGTCAGCCAGCTGCCAGTCATGTCTTACAGTAATTTAAGACATAGTTTTAAAGGCTTGTATTTCATACTGATGTTTCTTTCAATTAGATGCATCCATTCAAAACAAATACTTGTCAGTTATTCAAATGCTGAAAAGTAAGTGTAATGCAGATCATATTTCTGTTAAAATTAACACGGCTCAATGTTTGCAATATTTTGTGATCAGATTGTAGAGACAGCTGGAGGAGCTTATACCAGAATGCCTTCAGCTTTAGTTCTCTAGTATAGTTTCCTTAATGACATGATTTCAATTTATTTGAGCTAGTAATAACATTACACCATATGATACTGTGTTAAATGTTGGGCTCGATCTTTATCTTTAAAAATGCATTGAACATAAAACATATAAAACACAAGAAAAGTGTAAAAGAGCAGGCTAGTTCACAAATTAGCAAGGTTCTGTAGTGAAGGCTATCTGGTTAGCTGTTTTACTATGCAGCCTACTCATCCCCAGCACAAGGCTCCTAAGTAGTATATGCTTTTTGACACAACTTAAAGATATTGGCCTAAGCTATGTGAAGACTTAGCCCATGTGTGGGTATGCAGCAAGCATGAAATGACATCTGAAACACTGTCATCATCAAGCTGCATATTTTCTTTATTGTATTTTTTTATATTATTAATAGTGGAGACTTTTTGCGTCACCACCTCACCTTCACTGCATGGGTTGACAGAGCAGCTTCTGGGCAGCCAGGCAGCAGGGCATCACTTTTGAGCCAAGATTTCTCCTGGTGATGTGCATTTCCACTAGACCCTTCTAACCAGAAAGCTCTGAAATGCTGCAACCTTATTTGGTATGCAGAGGGAAAGTCTTAAGTATCATTAATTTAATCAGTCACAGCAAAATTTTTGTGTCTTAACTCGTGTTTCCTGACCCTGTTTTCTGTCTCTCTGGAGAAGGCAGCAGCAGCAACAGGAGGCTGTCAGCCAGACTCCGCCGTTGGGGCAGAACCAGCCCTCTCTGCACCCTGTAGGTGCTGAAATCTGCTCCTCACAAGAGAACACATTTTGTAGCCTTTGTTTCTCTTTGCCCTGTCTAAAGCAAAAAATTGTATGAGGATTTCTTTTCACAAGCAAAATGTTTGCTTGCATTCAAAAGGACTGAAAAATTCCTTCATGATTCTTCTAGCTTCTGCCATTGAATTCAGCCTTGTTTCACAGCAGCGCCTATACAATGCCAGTATTACATATAACCCCATGAACTCATTCAGGGAACATCTTGTTGAACAAGCGGGGATGTTTCTTTCATTCTCTGCTACAAGCCACTCGGAATAAATCCTGTTAAAATAATGCAAATTGCTGTCATTAAGAAGATAATCCTGTTTGGCCTATATAGAGCTCACATTTTTCTCCAGCAAAACATTAGAAATTTTTGGTTCGCTCATCAAAGAACATGTAGGCTATGCCACTGGAGCTGAAAAACAACATGACATCCACTTTTCATTTTGTACCCACCCTCAAGTGATCATTGTTTTATGCAAACGACTGTAAAACCTGGATTGAACCTAGCAGAGTTTATAGGTGAGAGATACCTGAAGCAGGGATCACTAGTGTCCTGTGCATGTGGTCTGACACTGACCTGGATAAACTTGTGCATATTCATTATATCTCACAGTACTTAACACTGATATGCTAATTCTGGTAATATATTATACTACACATCATACAGTCATTCATAATGAGATTTTGTTGCTGGGGAAATGACAGCAGATCCTATGACAAAAGAATTTTAGCTTGTAGGATTTGGTTTTATGGAAGATAGCACAGTCTGTCCAAATGAAATCCAAAAGACTGGCACCCCATAAGCTTAATTCACAGTCCTAAAAATATCATGCTGTCCTTTCTGAAACTAAAGTAAACCATCACATTAACTCATTTCGAAAATTCCAGTGAAGGATTTGGCTTGGAGATGGAATAGATTAAGGCAAATTGACTGCAAGTACTTCAAACATCAGTTTTATTTAGAAACTGGGGTTTTCAGCTGATGCTCGATGCATATTATTAAATGAAAAGTTGAAAGAATACTTTAAATGACCTGCTTGTGGCTCAAGATAGCTTTGTACATATTCTTCATTCCGAGTACCAAGAATACCAAGTACCTTCTCAGAGCTCCTGGAAATTTGACTTAAACAGAATTAGTAAAAAAAAAAAAAAAAGTAAGAAGAGCTTATTGAATTAAACATGATATATTGTATTTATATATATGGATGGTAGCATAACACCTTTCTAATTGTTTATTAATACTTTAAAATCTGTCTAATACAGCAGTGTTAATAGTAACTGTCAACCTTGTTTACTAATTCTTTCATTTTCTTCAGGCTACAACAACTCTCTTCTTAGGAAAGTGCCTGACCTACTGGCCATAGGCATTTTTAGAATAAAGGGATTATTAAAATTCCCTGTCATAACGGTGCACAAAGAACTGCAAAAGAGAGCACATAGGCAAAGCCAAACATGGATCCACAGCTGGGAGGTAAAGCTTGAATATGTCTTGTACCTGGAGTAGAACAAGCCCAGCACCAGTACTAGCTGGAGACTGACAGGGTGGAGAGTAGCAAAGGTCTCCTGGTGGAGAGCACATCAACCATGGGTCAGCAATAGTCATTGTGGCAAAACTAATCATGTATCCTGTGCTGCTTTAGGAGGAGAGTTGCCAGCAGGTTGAGGGAGGTAATCCTTCCCCTCTGCTCAGCACTGGAAGGGCCACCCATGAGTATTGAATCCAGTTCTCGTCTCTTCAGTATAAGAGAGACATGGACATGCTGGAAAGAGTCCAATGAAGAGCTATGAGCATGATTAAGGAATGGCAGTATCTCTCCCATGAGAAAAGGCTGGGAGTGCTGGAAGTGGTAAGCCTAGAGAAGAGATGGCTCCAGGAGCTCTCCTCAATGTATATAAATAGGTGAAAGGAGGACCCAAAAACAGAGCCAGACTCTTTTTAGCAGGGTCCGGTGACAGAATCAGAGTCAATGGACACAAACTGAAACACAGGAGCTGCAGGCTGACCACCACCTGGTGTGAAGGTGACTGAAGGTCAGCAGAGGTTGTGCAGGGAGACTGAAGGATTTTCATATTCAAAAACCATCTGGACGCAGTAGTGTGCACATGCTCTCCATGGCTCTGCTTGAGGAGGGAGGCTGGACAAGGTGAACTCCAGAGGCCACTTTGAACATCAGCCTTTCTGTGGTTCTGTGAACCAGAACCCAATTGTTATGGTCAAAGATGGTCAAGAGAAGAGTTGTCATGTCTTCTGCAAAGCCTAACTATTTTACTCAGTGATGGTGATGCTGACAAAGTTGCTTTTCTTGTTGGCTGCACTGAGGCAGTCCCAGAAGCAGAGGGAAGCTCAGACTTTGGTGTTCAGCCTCCTGATGAAGTCTACTCTGTCCAGACCTCAGTACAGACCTCAGACAAAAGGCCAAGTAAAAATTTTTATTTGAAAGTTGTTTATTTATAGAACTGTGATTAACATCTGAGTATAAAAGACACAGATTCATTAGCTTTCCATGCCATAATGTGTGTTTCTCAAATGATGTCAATTCTTAAAAATGTTTTTGTTTTCCTCACATTTATTTAACAGATAATCACATCTTAAACATCTGATCCTAAATGTTCCCTCCTAGAGATGTAAGTTCCATCATCACAGTTTTTCAGCCTGTTTTCAGACTCAGGATCTCTTCTTATCAGGTATTGCATATTTTTTATTATGTTTTAGAAAGAGAGAAAAAAATATGTGTTTTTTCACAGTTGGTAAAAATTAGTAAGTCAGATTTCAGTGCAGCTTGCAAGTTTTCTATAGATTTCAAGTAGAAAACTAAGGGGATAATTCCCCATTAAAAGATATTTCACATTATTCCATATCCACAGCATTAATGTAATATTTTTTTCCATCAAGGAATATTTCTACTTCCATTTTCTTTTTCAGTTACTACAGTGACATGAAAAAGTATGAAGTTCCATCTTCATTCAAGATGACAGTAATATCAGTGCCTATAGCAAGGCTCTTTTGTCATTTTATGACTTTAAAAAATCCACTTAAATAAACAGCAAGGAAGAAGTCTTTATAAAAATTAATAACTCACAATAAATTTGCATATTTTCTGTGAACTGCCATTTGCAAATCCCTAGGATGGTTTTCATTCAACTGTGACCATAACAAACCTTTCCATCTGTGTATTTTTCTATGAGAAATCTTCATCAGAATTATTCCCCAAAGGCCTTACAGGCTCAAAAATCTCAACATAGTTCCATCATTCTCACAGGAAAAGTGATAAGGAGTTTAAGAAAAAGTTAAGAATTTCTTAGGCTTTCTGAGACATTCTGATGTGTAAATCAACTATATTTTTTCTTTGAAAACACTGATGTTATCAATACTATGTCTTGATGTTCTTCTAAGTTCTAAAATATATTTTCTTGCATGCAATTTGTGTGTAACGTTTGTCACTTCAAATCTTCTAAGTTTGACACAACTTTATAAACAAGGATGATTATTCTGAAAAATAATAATTCTATGTTTTTTATTTGATTCCTATTATATTTCTTGGAGGCTCCAAAAGTTCTCCCCAGAGAGTTGCAAATTAAACATATCAGTATTCCAGAAATACTGGAATATTGATGTAGGTAAAACAAGGCCATAAGAAAAAAGTCTGCTGTTTCCTAAAGTATTTCTTGTTTGTGTCAAATAGCTGCCTGTGGTGCTGGATACAAACATATTTGACAAGTGATTTATAGAAAAGTCCCAGAGAAAAAAACTTGTTAGAAGAAAAACATCTAGATATACTGAATCTCAATTCTGTTTTATCCTTAAAATGATCATTTGAGTTTTATTGGTGGAATCAGAACTGCTATAGTATATGACAACAAAATTTTGTATATAAAGGAAAGATATTACCATTTCTTGAAACCAAATTCTCAGTGAAATGAAATTCAGGAAAGCACTTCAATGCACATCTGAACTCATTTTTTTACAGAACTGATTTGCAAAAATAAAGTTTTGGTGTTTCCTGGTTCAGTACATAATTCCCCTCTGTTCCAGAAGCTTTCAAGTGAAGAGGTAAATGGAACTAAGGGAAAGAGATTCTTTCCAAGAAACAGGAAGACTGAGAAAGGAGATAAGCACTATCTGAAAAATGCATCACAGCTTCTTTTAAAATAAAACATTTTTTAAAGTTAGCCATCCAATAAAAATATGCTTTTTTCTGCTTTCTACTGAAATAAACACATTGAAAGAAAAACATTTTGGTAAGTTTTAACTTTTAAGAGTGTGCCTAGGTGAGACACTGAATAAACAGACCAGTGGAGTCAAAGCACAATACAGGTAGGGAATTGCTTTTGCAGGAGGTAGGGCTTGGTTGGAAGAGCACAAAGACAAGCAATGTGCTCTAAACTGGACAGAAATATTAGTCTAAATGAGACATCTGACTTAATACTTTTATTTATTATTCTCTTTTAAGTCAGCCAAACAAACATTTTCGTATTAGATGTACCTTGCAAATCCAGTAAGACACATTCCTCATGTGAGGCACTTTGCCGACAATGGAGCACGAAATAGTGAGGTATATAAGAGGTAAAAGAGACAGTCTACCAGCTGACATCAATAGGAATCAATTTCAAAGAAGGATATTAAAGAGTCAATCAGTGTAGAAAAAAAAAAAATTCAGACACCATAACACACAAGCAGCATTTAAACACTTTAGCCAGTGCATTCCTAGGACCAGAAACAGACCCCTAATTTGATGGGAAATGCTGTCATTTTTGCCACATGATAGAAGCACATCAGTCATGTGTTGATGAAGGGGCTGTGGAGGGAAGGAGCGAAGTAAGCAGGGAACACATCACAGGCTGGAGAAACCGTGATTTCAATCACCATCCCACTCCTTGCTCATGCCTTGAGGGAACTTGGAAAAGAGGCAGCAGGAACAGGTTGTGGGCTATGAAAACTGTTAGGCAGACTGTATCCATATGATGGGTCGTACTTTGGGCTAAATTATCAAAGAGTTTTAAAGAAACTAATTGAGAAGCCTACAGGCACTGCTGAGAAGTTACACTTTTTTGCATTGCCACTCATCAGAGAGAATATAGAAACACCTTGTTCTAGTAGAGTAAACTGTATTGAAGTCATGTTCAAGACAGCACTAAAACAAATTGATAAAATAAAGGGAAACCAATCCCATAGTACAGAATGAATTTGCAGTGCAATTCAAAAGGAAGTTGAGATAGAGAGATAGTCTTACCCATGCTCTGGGACACGGAAATCAGAGTTCTTAGCCCTCACACTGGTCTCCTGGCTGATTTTGAGACAGTCATTTCACCATGCCATGCTTCAGTTTCTACAGCTCCAAAACTCTCATACAAATTAAGTGATTTTGAGATCTGATTTTATTAATAAAAATTGAGATAAATGTTTCAAAGGAGATGCAAGCAGAGGTATATGATCTGTTGCTAAACTCTTTATTGGAGGATTAAATTTAAAAAGTGTTTTACTGCTCTTTTAAGAAAATGTTTGAAGGGTGAATCCAAACTTACTGATCAATAAGACTTAATCCAGTTCAAGGTCATTCTAAATGCAAGAAATAATTAAAACCAAAACAAAAATAACCAACTATGGTTGTGACAACAGAGCTTCATAATTTAAAATAAAAACTAACAAAACACAAATAAACAAGATCACATGTCTTAAATCTGTTGGAATCATTTTGTTTACAGACAAAAGACAAAATAAAGGAGAAATTGTTTATATTTATATATTTACTAGTTTGGGTCTGGACTACTGAACCTGTGAGAAGGAGCTGTTTTTTGAAAGTTCAATGCACTTTCAGCTGGAAAGGTACAGTGATGGATCCTAGGTTACCTGGAACCATACAAAAGAAATATCTGGGATTTGGAAAGCTGGAAAAAATAATAATAGTAATAATAATTTTAAAAAAGGTAAATTTAATTTTAAAATGCTTAGAAAATAACCAATAATACTTCTAATCCACACTCTTGACTAACCTTCATGAAATACTAAGTGGAGACTAGGAGGATCAGAAACATGATGACTGCTGGAGAGAGGGGATGACAGCAGCCCTGTCCAGAGGCTGCTACAGAGAGAAAGAGTCTGGGGCAAACTTCACCTGTGTGTTCATAAAAATGCCTTGCATGCTTCTAAATGATAGTCCTTTGCTTTAGATAGCCTGCAGGCCCTGCTAATGAACTGCAGCATGGAGAGTGCTATAATGTCATCACAGGCATTAATGTCACAATTTCCCCTTCAACATTGCCATAGAGCTCATGAGTAAAGCGGTTTAATTTCCAATAATTTTTGTGATCAGTCTGTAGTAAGACATACCTTTTTACACTCAAAATTTCATATTGCCACAATAAATAGGCTACATTTTTCTTTCAAGAGCTAATTTAATTATTTAGGCTTGTAGAATTACAAGCAGTGCTATGCCCATGAAATTTGGTAAGATACAGTTTTCATTTCTGGAAGAAATATTTTAGGAGATTTTGCAAATACATTTCTGGGAGCTGCGATTTGATTTTAAAGATATTTTACAGAGAGTGGGATGGGGGAGTGTGTTGGACGAGATGAATAATATGGAAAAAAAAATATATCACTGCACCAAAATGCAGTGGTTTCCAAAGAGGAAGGTGATCCTCTGTAATGTATTTTATAGGAAGCCTGTACTCAACTAAAACTTTTTCTGATGTCTAGGGTGGTGCAGCAAGTAAACAAAAGTGTAAATGTGACGTTTACTGTGCATTTATACAAGGGGTTGTGCCCTGTGATACAAAGCAAGGAAATACTGAATTTCTGGTTTCATATTGGTAGATCATAAATACATAGAGCTGTTATGAGCAAGGAACCATAGTGATTACTAGTCCCTAATGAATTCCTGAATTTTCTTTGATGCACAGATTTTTGTTTCCTTGATAGGAATGTTGTCAGACTAGGTTTCATTAACCATGTTTGCTTATTAGATATCTTTGCTCATGAAAAACACGAGTTAATTAAACAAGTCTCAAATAGTGAAAAAATATTCAGTCTAAAATAACAAAAATGTCTGGCTGGAGGGTTCCTAATGAGACAAGATACTGACAATGGAAAAAAAAAAACCCTTGTCCCTGTGCAAGATTTTGAAAAACATTTTAAAGAATAGCTTAATATTGCATTAAATAAAAGAAAGAGAGCAGCCTGAAAGCTCTTTGCTATGGTATTTTTTAACAGCAGAACTTGCCATAATTTTGAGACAGTCAGGTTTCCCAGATTCCAAAAAGGACATGAGTGTTTTCAGCCTAACCTTTTTGAGGTTCAAGACTCTGCCACAAAGCACAGGTTTGTATCTTTGAGATAGCAGTTCTCAGCAGGTGACAGAAATATTTCCTTAAATACCTCAGCAACAAAAGAAGGGCCAAGGAGAATGTCCAGCCTTTACTGGCTTTGGGGGGAAACATAGCGACAAAGGATGAGCTACCTAATGTCCTCCTTGCTTCAGTCTTTGCATGGTAAGCCCATTTAAGTATCCACCCCTCTAAGCTGGAAGACAGGGACAGAGCATAATGAAGCCCCCATGATCCAAGGGGAAATGGTCAGTGTCCTGCTGCATCACTTAGAGACAAACAAATTTATGGAGCTGGATGGGATCCACCTAAGGGTGCTCGGGGAACTGGAAGAATACCTCACCAAAGCACTTTAGCAGCAGCCCTAGATATCTGGAGAAGTCCAAGCTGGGTGGGAGTGTTGATCTGCTAGAGGGTAGGAAGGCTCTGCAGAGGGATGTGGACAGGCTGGATCGATGGGCCAAGGCCAGTTGTATGAGGTTCAACAAGGAGAAATGCTGGTTCCTGCCCTCGGGTCACAACAAGGGTCACGACTGCCCGCACCCCGGGCAGTGGCAGAGTGGCTGGAATTTGCTCAGTGGAAAAGGAGCTGGGAGGGCTGGTTGTCAGCCAGCTGAGCATGACCCAGCTGTGCCCAGTCCTGGCCTGGAACAGCAATAGTGTGGCCAGCAGGACCAGGGAGTGCTACCCTGTACTGGGCACTGGTGAGGCTGCAGCTCCACTGCTGGCTCCAGCTCTGGGCCCTTCACGGCAAGAAAGGGCAACGGGGCTGGTGAAGGGTCTGGAACACGAGTCCTGTGAGGGGCAGCTGGGGGAGCTGCGAGTGTTTAGCCTGGGGAAGGGGAGGCTCAGGGGAGACCTTATTGCTCCCTGCAACCACCTGAAAGGAAGCTGTAGCAAGGTGGGTTTTGGCCTCTTCTTCCAAGTAACAAGCAGCAGGACAAGAGGAAAAGGCCTCAAGTTTTCGAGGAGAGGTTTAGATTGCATATTGAGAACAATTTCCTCCCTGAAAGGGTGGTCAAGCACTGGAATAAGCTGCCCAGGGAAGTGGTTGAGTCACCATGCCTAGAGGAATTTGAAAGACATGTAAATGTGGCACTCAGGAGCAGGGTTTAGCGGTGGACGTGGCAGTGCTGGGTTAGCAGTTAAACTCTGTGATCTTAAAGGTCTTTTCCAACCTAAACAATTCTACTGTTCTATGATTCTGTGAAATAATATCTGACTTTCTCACAACAGAAGTTGCTGAAGGACAACCAGCATTTTCTCAACTCTTTGAAAATGTCTTTAAAATAAATATGTATCCCTACTTTTTCCAGTTATAAAAAATGATGGCAATTCCCCCTTACATTTTTAGAAATAGTAGCATTCCGTGGCTAAAGCACACTGATGCTGTCAGAAATTATTAGATCAGTGAAGTAAAGATGTCAAAAAGTATCTCTTAACTGAAGGGAAAGAAATTTAGTGTGAGACATTTTCAAGACAGGAAATGACCACCTTTTCCTTAAATGTGAAAATGCTGTTAACTTAGGAATCCTCAATTAAATTAGAAGCTTACAGCAACGCAGCCAAGAGATGGGCTACAGAGAGGTACCTTTGTTGAATAGATTTATTCATACACATTGTGCCATGTAGGAGAATGACACAAGGGAGATTTTTGTTAAGGTTTATTTAACATAACAGCAATTTACCCATGGGATCAGGGCTTATATGAAAAGCACGTCCCCATGCCAGCCAATCTCCTTGGTGGGGATTAATTCTCCCAGCAAAGTCAGGCAGTGGCACTGTCACTACCCTCTGTGAACTTTCACTGTAGGCCAAAAGCTGTATTTTGTCCAGGTTGTGTAGGAGCCCTGCCAATAACACAGAGCATCTCAGCCTCTGTTCCTCCTTGAATGGACAGTTCCCAGTAAAGGCAGGAAATGCAGACAATGCTCTCAGGAGCCAAGATTTGTAACTCATCAGTGCTTTTGTTCACAGTAGACTTTTCTGTCTTTCTCTAGATCAATTTAGTTTTATATTATTCTTCATTCTGTCATCCTTATCTGAGAAAAATAATAGAAGCTAGTCTTTTCCAAAAATCCACCTCAGACTCACACACAAGTGATATCTTACATTTCTTTCATCAAAACTGAGGCCTCTATTAAAAGGATGTTGATATTAAATTATAACAATGCTCCTAAGGAGGTACATACATTTATTTGAGCACCCAAAGACATGATTAATGTGATTTCAACCAATGGCAAGGTAATGTAAAATGAATATCACCCTCACATATGTTATTTTTAGAGTATCTACACCAGTAGCAAAAACACCATGGCAAACTGGGCACAACTTTCACAAACACAGTATAAGATGTGAAATCTAAGAAGAATATATTAAGTTACTGGCATCTGTTTGTCTAGAAATAGAATCATCTTACAGTATGCTCTGTATAGAGAAGGAAAACACACACTTTTGAAAATGAATCAACATTTTCGAAAAAATACACTGATTCTGAGTGTGTGATGTTCTGGTTGCTCAGTGAGGACATATGGGTGCTGCTTTTCTCCTTGAACATCTCTCTACATTTCCAGCCCTGCATCCATGTATTTTCTGTCATGTATAAAATGGAAAACATGACCTCATATACTTGGAGGTCCCAGACACCAGGTCACATCTATTTCTCTCCCTGCTTGGTATCTGCCCAGTGCTGAAAGAAAATAACCATTTTGAAATATGTTGATTTTAACTATTCATTTCTTTTAAATGTTGAAACTTTTATTTCACTCAATAAAACTCCTATGAAGTGATACCTGAGACCTACAAAATTGCCCAGGTTGTTGAAAGGCAAGCTGACTTACAGACCTTAGGAAAAAAATATTAGCATGATCTCCAGAAATTGCAACTACGGTCACAATATGAATAAGCATATGATTAGTTTTCTTAAGGTTCACTAAAATTTTCAAATGCAAAACTTGTACCATAGGGTAGGATACAACTGGTAAACTCTCAGGAAAATCCTGTTCTCATTTTTTTCATTTTCAAGATAAGTTAAGTTTCTACAGAAAAGTATTTTGTCAGGATGTTAATGCCAACAACTTACCCAGCTCCACAAGACATGACAGTATGAAGTTATATTTTCCAAAAAAGGTAAAGGCCATGTTTCATGACATTACCAAAAGGCATAATTCTTTAATTCATGTTCCTGAAACTATTTTAAAAAGTTCTGTGCGCACACATTACTGAGGCTATTAACAATATTAAATCATATGTATTTAAACAGAAAAAGAATAAATCATGCATAATGTTGGTTATGAAGGTTAGGCGATAGATATTACAGATGTCTACTTATTTTATTTGTTGGTAATATTTTATCATGAAAATTCAACTGAAATTCTGATAGCAGTATATTCCCATATATTGGCTTACATCTTCCCTCATACATTTTTTTTACAGCTCCAGCCCAGGAAAGCATCAATATGATAAATTCCATTGAATTCAAAACAATGAAAACACAAGTTCAAATTAAAGCATATGTATGAGGTTTTATCTAAAAAGAGATAGATTTGTGCACCTTTTTATATAACTTCTAAGGAAAAATTACATCTATTGCATTATTTTGTCTCATACCTTGGTACCTGCTGTAGAAACAACTGTGTAGGGTCATAATACCAGTGCTTGGTAGGGCTCTGCAAAAGTCTGGAGATAAGTTGGTAAATTCAAGTTCAATTGTGAGTATATTGTGATGAAAGTTGTAAGTAAAATTACAATTTTGTCAAATAAGATGAATTTTACTTCATGGTCTAGATGGTTCTACTAGACGGTCTTTGCACCATATTAAGTTTCATCCTTTCACTCTAAATGGCATTCAGTGATGACTAAGGACAGCCTGCGGAGCAAACATTAATAAAAACATGGTTTTTTGAAAAGACTGTCCCATTATCACAGTGGAGCTAGGTTTTGTCACTGAGAAGGGCTGTCAAGTCCTGTAGCACTGTATAATTAGAGACCAAGAGGACCATTGAAAATCAATACCACCAACTGAAGTGATTCTATCAACTTTTGGAATGGAATGGATTATGATAAATCATTCAAAATTCCATACACTGGGTTAGAACAAAGTCTGGAAGAATGCTACAAATTAAATTCTGTAGAACTTTATAATTACGTGTGGATCATGCTGTACCTGTGGGACCTTTTAACTGCCGTCTCTTTACTTCAATAGAATATTGCAAAAAGCAAGGTAACCCTGTTCTTTTTACTCAGCAACTTGTGTGTCTTCTCCACATGTTTCCATATAACTGTTAATCTATTTTCTGGACAGAGTTACACCTATGAATCTTTTTCTAGCAAAATTCTCCATCTTCAAGTAAGTATCTCATGTTCAAGTCAAATTTGTGTAACCAAACTGTGTTGCATGCTCTGTTTGGTTTGGTTTTCCTAATCATTTCAGATCATTGTTGATTGGTTCCCAGGCTACAACCAGAAATACTGGAATGTAAGTTCAAAATACTCATTTCTGCTCCTCAGTGGGAAATTAACTTGTGAGAGATAGCTCAGAAGGATATCTGTGCAGATGAATATGGAGTGCAACATCACCTCTCATCAAAGTCCCAAAAAAGAGAATGGGTTTCCATTCCATCCTCCATAAGGTGAAAGAGGTGTTAATGAAGAATTTTAATTTAATATTCCTCTGCGATGGTTCCTGGGAGAGTTATGTTGTTGATGATGTAAGGTAAGACAGCAAACTTCAGTCATGTTCAAATTATTGAAAAGTCAAAAGTAGTCTCAGAATTTGGTTTCTGTTATAATTTATTATCATGAATGTTCTTCCATTACAGTGTAGTTGGACAGGTCCAAACCTGCACATTAATTCACAAATTAATTCCCAAACACTAAACAGTTAAAACTTGTGACAGACCTTCTGTTTGTATTAAACTCACATGGAAATTCATAGATTCATGTCAAGTCATTAAAATGTTGTGAACAACCAAAGACTGTCTCACAGTGCCTTTAGGCCTCCATTTCACTATGCAAAGATGTCATAGCTAAGATTCATTTGCAGTCCACAGTCTTTCTGCATGAAATCTCAGCCTTATTGTTAAAGTAGAGATGCATGGATGGATGGATGGATGGATGGATAAATGGATGGATGGAGGGATGGACGGAGGGATGGATGGATGGACGGATGGATGGATGGATGGATGGATGGATGGATGGATGGATGGATGGATAAATGGATGGACGGACAGATGGATGGATAAACGGATGGATGGATGGATGGATGGATGGATGGATGGATGGATGGATGGATGCATCGATCAATTTTTTTCAAAAATATGAGTTTCATCACAAATATCTGACATCAGCTATAAAGCTGAGGGCTCATCCTTGAATAGGTCTAATCCTTTCTGGTGCTCTGCCAAGTCAGTCTTTTTCAATTACATGGAGAGAGAGGTGCCACACATTTTGCATGATCAAAATCTCTTGAAACAGTAGTTTCAACAATTGTAGTGGCCAAGGGAAGAGGAGAGGGAAGCAAGCTGACTTGTGCACCTTCATCTACTCCACTGCTGCTAACACAGAAGAGGCAGTTCTTACAGGCTGCCCGAGGGAAATACTACATATTTTCCTTCATCTCAAAACTAAAGAATACATTTCTCTTCAACTGATGAGACACAAGCACCTTCATGTTAAGCATTCTTACATGAACAATGTTAGACTGGGATCTCCAATCACCCATTCTTCATTCTATTCCAAAAGAATCCATTTGTTTTGAATTGCATCATAATAAACTCAATTTTGCTGTCCTTTCTCAGGCCTTTGCAAAAAAGTTCCCTTTTTTGACTAATTATATTTTAGACATAACTTTTAAATTTTTTTAAACTCTGGCATCACTTAGCTCAGGTAAGAGAAAAATAAAGTGTGAAATGGATTGTCAGATACATCTGACCTAGTAACCATGGGAATGTTTATGTGTTAAAAGCTCTGAAATATTTCATACCCTTCCAAAAAAAACCCTCACAAACTGTAACCTTGGACCCTAAGTCCATTTTTTATGGTGACTGATACAAGTGAATGAAAACTCAATACTTTTTGTCTTGTCTGCTGGACTTCATTCACTTTGTGAGTGAAATTCAGCCTGCACTAAGACAGTAGATAATTTGTCATTGATTCACTAAGATCAAAAAAATCTTTGGATTTTTTGCAGCTTCAATTGCTGTTTTCTTAGTTACCTGGTTATGGTGGGAAATTCATATTAAGTCCACAAGTGTATTAAAAATATGTGGTTTCTTACGATTAAATTGGACCAACCTTCTTATTCAATTATTCACTATTTGTTTGTGGGTTTACATAATCAAGTAGTCAAATTGCCATTGATACAGGATTTCCAAAAATTGGAAAAATTGAAACGTGCCACCTTCCCTAGCAAATACTAGAGGTTTTAATTTTAAAAACTTTGTTGCTGTTGTTGTTGTTGTATTAGATTTTTAACCAAACACTTTCTTTTTAGATATTGTACTTTATGGGCCAAGTTACTGATGTCTCAGTAGACCTTACAGCTCTAAGTAAGGGAATATCCCTATTTCCCAGGGATATAAAATCTTCTCACTCTAACCTCCCATATTTTCCGGCCATTCTGTTCCATTCAGTGACTCCCAGACTGAGCCGAACAACTCATGGTCTGAAAAGAAAACTAGAAAGCTGTTCAGTTCAGTTTCAAAAGTAATAAAAATGATGAACTGAAGCAGAAACAATGAACTGTCAAAGGGAAGATTATAGTGGAGCTGAATATTGAACTTGGTTCTCCTGAGTCTGTGCTAACCATGCTAAAACTTTACCCTCCAATCCACTCTACCCACGGCAGCTTCCAGCAAAAGAAAGGAGAAACTTTGAGATTTTAAACAATGTTAGATCTCACAAATTTTTCATGCTGAACTCCCTTTAAAATTCACCTAAATACAAATGGTCTAATTATGACACTGGTCAAGAACTTTTCCCATGGATTGTTTACAAAATTATAAACTTGAGGCAATCATAGGTGTAGGTTCCTGATGATTATGGAAAATAGGTCATTTGTAGAATTTCTACTCAGGGGTCCTGCTGTTGACATCTGACTTTGCAAATACAGCCTTGTGTTCCTCTTCATCCACAAAATGTGTATGAAGAGTAGGATTCCAACTAGCCTTATGCCAAGAAAAAATTCTGTTATGCACCAAGTTGCTTCATTCCTGGAAAAATTCTTCTGGAATTCATCTACTCTCCAAGCAATAACAATGCAGGAGCATCATGCGTGGGAGTTAGAATCCACATCGGATTAGCAAAACTACTGTGTCTTTTCTTGGTGATCCTCAAAGAGCACAGCATTTGGTGGATATCTGAGAGGACACGAGAAGCTTGTTCATGGTTTAGCCTCTGCCTTTGTAGATCAAAGAGCAAACTTGTTTGGCTTGCTCAGAGACACACAATCCGAAAAGTAACATTTTCTTAGGAAATTAAAAGGACTAAGTATTTGTATTAGAAAACTCTATCAGTCTTAACCTCTCTATTCTACCAGCAGAATGTCTTCATCAGGCTGAAATATTCTCTGCATCCAGTTGAGGAATGTGGCTGGGCAATGGAGAACTCTGCAGGAGGAAAAGAGAGTGATTTTTTCCTTTTTTCCTTCATCTGCCAGTTCATATTATCTGTTTCCATGGTCCCTTTCTCCAGAGCAGCAGGCTACTCAGCTGTTCACAGCTATGTATAGGGTTCTCCCATCCTGTTTTCTGCCCTCTGTGAAGTCTGAGCAGTGTTTGTTCACAGTAAATGGTACTGTATAGTGTATGCTTTATACTAAATAATCCAGCAGCTTTGTGGCAGAGGGAAAAATATCATAGCTGGTGAGGTGGAACAAGAGAAAGGGAGGGAAAGACGGAAAGGAACTGCCCTTTCCTCGAATACAGCTGTGTTTGCTTACTTGGAGGAAGCATTGGGTTTGCAGGATGGGGCAGGTAGAAGGGAGTTAGTGCAATCCAGGAGATGCTTGAGAGGAGCAGGGTACAGAAACAATGTTAACCTCTAGAGTGTTAAAAAGCAGGAAGCTTCTTAGGGAAATCTGGAAGTTGCTGGACTGGAAATTGAGACTGGGAGAAAGCACTTACCCTGCAAATTTGCTGGGAGTTTTGTTTTCAAATCCTGGTATTTAATGTCTCCTCAAATTTATCTCTTGGACAGTCAAGTGACTGTAGCTTATTAGCCTGTGTTATGCCAAAGCTGGAAGCCTTCTAAGGTGTTGACAGATATTGACAAATTCTACTCACAGATGCTGTTAATGGGGTTCCAACATATTCTTTTTTCCTAATGTGGACAAACAAACTCCTTCTGTATATCCAGCTCTTGCTTTATGACAATATCTATGGAAAGAGTTTTGTTGTTTGCACTTAGAATAGCATCACAAAATTCAGGGACTATCTTATTTTTTTGCTTGTTTGTTTGCTTGTTTTCTGTTTTGAAAAAATAAAGCCTTGCAAGGCCCTACTGTAGACCACATTGAGACTCCAGACATTTGATACTTGCTCTTATTTTTCCATTTATTTTTATATCCCTTTTGTGGCTGGCCACCAGGTACCCACCAAAGCTGCTCTACCACTCCACTCCTCAGCTGGACAAGGGAGAGAAAACCGAACAAAAGGCTCATGGGTTAGAATAAGGACAAGGAGAGTTCACTTAGTAGTTACCATCATGGGAAAACAGACTCAATTTGAGGATATTAGTTTAACATATTGCTAATCAAAGCAGTGTAGAACAATGAGAAATAAAGCCAAATCTTAAAAACATCTTCCTCCCACGCTTCCCTTCTTCCTGGGCTTCACTTCACTCCCACCCTGCCTGCAGTGGCACAGGAGCAAATGGAAGGGGGGCTACGGTCAGTTCATCACATGTCTGTCATTCCTTCCTCCTCAGGGGGAGGACTCCTCACATTCTTCCTCTACTCTACAGCACAGGGTCACTCCCACAGGAGGAAGTCCTCCACAAACTTCTCCAGTGTGAGCTCTTCCCATGGGCTGCAGTTCTTCCCTAACTGCTCCAGCATGGGTCCCTACCAGGAACTGCATGGGTGCAGTCCTTCAGGAGCAGATTGCTCCAGGGTGGGTCCCCTGCAGGGTCACAAGTCCAGAAAACCTGCTCCAGTGTGGGCTTCTCTCTCCACAGGTCCACAGGTCCTGCCAGGATCTGGTCCAGCATGGGCTTGCCACAGGCTCACAAACAGAAGGCATTCACCTGCTTCAGTGCAGGGTCCTCCATGGGCTGCAGGTGGATCTCTGCTCCACCATGGATCTCCAGGGCTGCAGAGGGACAGCCTGACTCACCAGGGTCTGCACCAGGAGCTGCAGGGAACCTCTGCTCTGGTGCCTGGAGCACCTCCACCCCCTCCTTCTTCACTGATCTGGGTGGCTGCAGAGCTGTTCCTCTCACATTTTCTCACTCCTCTCTCTGGCTGAAATTCTGCAGGGGTTTTTTTACCCCTCTTCTTAAGTACCATATCCTACAAGCTCTACTACTGTCACTGATGGTCTCAGCCTTGGCCAGGCTGGAGCCAGCTGCCATTGGCTCTGTCAGACATGGAGGAAGCTCCTGGAGGCTTCTCACAGGAGCCACCTCTGTAGCCCCCTACTGATAATAGTTGGCCATCCAAACACAGTAAAGCCTTGTAACTCTCAAAAAATTCTTTTATAGGTAAAGGCAAATTTCTGAATTTCTGCTGCATTGGGACCAAATCACTTGAATTTCTTTTTGGGAATGAATGCAGTTTCACAGCTCATTGCTCAGACAATGCATAGCAGAAAAACAAAAAAAAAACCAAACAAAACAAAAACAAAAACAAACAAACAAAAAATTTAAAAAAAAAAAAAAAAAAATTAAAAAAAAAAAAAGAAGAAGAAGAAATGTAGCCCTTAGTAAATGTAGTGCTACCTAACCAGAGAAAGTTTTTCATTCCAAGCAGGGATTGTAATTTCCATCATTCGATTTCCTGAAGTGGTGCAGAGAAGATGTTGACACTTCAGTCTGGCAAATAGACATATGGACTTTCTTCTTCCTTAAGGTGTCAAGAATAGATATCAGTTTGTAAAACTTTGTCTTGTAATCTTTGCAAGTAAACACATGCAAGACAAATTTAAAAAGCTGAAGCCTAGACTCACTTCAGCAGACTGCGGCTTTCCACAAAGGTGTTCTACATCAGCCGAATAAGGTAATCCAAAACCAGCAGGATTTGTGTTTTTCTACATTCAGGAAATAGCTGCACAAAATGAACTTAATTGTTCTCACATTTGCCCAGTTTTCAGATGAATTCCTGTACGACTTCTCTTTACAGCATCCTGAATGAGAATCAAACACATGGTTTCACACAGCAGCAATGAATCCAAATAAGCTGATCTGCCTTTCAACAGTGGTGAAAATGGGCATACTATTTTGGAACATCCCATGCAGCTGCTATGTATGTATTATCTGTCCACATGTCTTCAGTCAAAATAAGGGAAGGCACTACAACAGGTGGTGCTTGTGAGAGATACCAATTGTACCAGGTACACAAGCCCTTCTCCCGCCCCCCATGAGGCCAAGGATTACACAGAATGTTTGTGCAGGTTCATCCTGTCCTTCTCTTAGCTCCTTCTCATAGGAGGTGGGATCCAGAGGAGCTTCTCTTGGGGGTGACAGCAGCTCTCCAATGCAGCAGCTTAGGGTCCTGAGGAAGTCATCAGCTCTCCATGGAGCTCTCAGTTCTCTCTGCCAGAACTGAGAGTGGCTCCTGTGGATGTTCGCAGCTGCACAAAATCCAGCTCCCATAGGAAACACCACCAAGTGAATGCCTTAAAAGCATCTTTATGGAGATTTTTTTCAGGCAGTCTTTTGGGTAGAAATACTTCTGAAATACTGCAGAGGCTTTTCTTGCAATAAACGTTCAACATATTCACCTCATTGCCTGCAGGAACTGCTCTTTAGCATCCAAGAGCTGTTCGTGAGTGGATCTGTGACTCTGTGCCTATCTTCTCCCACGAGCATTTGTATTTTTTCTCAGCTGTTAACACCTTGGTTAATTTTCCAAGGAGATTAGAAGCAAGGCCTTAAGAATGACAAATGACAGATGCTACTGAAAATAAAAGGGGAGAATTTAGAAGAAAGGCCCTGAAAACAATATCTGTTTTTCTGGGATTTGGTTCTGCCGAGGAATACTTTCTAGTGGATAAGAATAAGAAGTCATCGCCTTTTCCAGATGATAGGAATGCATAATAGCTGCACTCTTCTGAGTCTCTTCTGAGTATGTGCTCTTTACTTTTTTCCAAATGAGTTCCTTGTAAAAATGTCACATTGTAGTACTGCTCAAAGACTACTTAATATTCTTCTTTTCTTAAAAGAGCTGTGTATTCCCTGACATCTGAGGTTTCTCAAATCAGCTCTGAAAATGGCCCTTCTTCTACATTGTTTTTCTCACTAAATTAGAGGGAAACACACAAAAAACTCCTCTAATCTGTGTATTTCCCATTTGATGTGGGAAAATAATGAGCTTTGGAAGCAAAATTGTAATTGTTGAGATTCTTCTGTTGACTAAAATATTACCAAAGATAAAGGATTTGCTCTAGTCATGTTTCTAAAAAGTAGTTACAAATCTAAGCATTTTACAGAATCTGACTCACTATCTTCAAGCTTAGAAGGCACCAAGTATGTTATTGTGAACTTCCTGCTCATGATATGGAACATTACCAGGTTTGAACTGGTTTTAGTGGCATTTTTCAAACTGTGAAATAAAACCTGTAAGAAAACAGAATGTGTAGATCAGTGGAAAACACTATATTTCACAGTGGTTTACTCCAAACAGGGATAAAAATGTAAATTCAGAATTATATTTATGCAGAACTAATATGATTCCTTAATATTGAAACACCTACTGTTTTGTATAAGAACATTAGAAAATATTGATATGAAAAATATTACTTTAAAATACATTACTTCAGCATTCAAATCTACAGTGATTCAAAATTATAGTTGAACTAAGAATTTTGTCTCATAAAGATGTGCCATTTTTCTTCACTTATATTTAATTAAATTTAATAAATTTAAATAAATTTTCTGTTTAAAATAGTGAAACATGTTTTACTAACAATTAAAAATTAATAAAACTGTAGTCAGAAGATGTTTAACCAAAAATAATTATGATCCATTTTAAAGTAAAGTAATCCTTGAAATACCTGCACAGATGCAAGTTTTGTCATATATTTTGAACACGTAAAACTGAAATAGGGCAGAATCTTGCATGTGTACAATTTAAAATGGTGTGAACATACCTATTAATTTCCAAAGCTGCAGGTAAGGACAAAAACCGTACCTAACATTGCTTATGGAGCAACATAAGCACTGTTGAGTGTGTTGAACTAATTTTAACTGATTTTTTTAAAAAATTCAAGTTATTTTCCTTCCCTCCACAAGCATATTTAGAGCTCTGGAAGGCACAACACTCCAGCTTCATTACATATGTCCTACAAAAGCCCTCAAAACCACCAAGCACAGGAGCTGTGATGTGTAGATGCATCCCACGACAGTTTGCTGGAGCACAGAACAAAAAGCAGGATAGTGAAGAATGTATAGGAGGATCAGGGATCTTTGCAGATTCTGCTATTCTCCAGTAAAAAGTGCAAAAAGAGCAAGACCTACAAAGTTTTCTTGAGTTATAAAATAAACAGTAAACTAGGTTCCCTAATACTCCTGTAAACTGTGATGAAATTCCCTCCATGGATGCTAACAAAAAATTCTGTGTTGCCTCCCCAGAAAAATGAATGAGGATTGTATCAATAGTCTCAAATAATAACAATAACATAGTTGAGACATATTATAAATTCCATTTTGATAATTTTAACTAATATATTTTAATTATTTGTTAATTTCCTTGCAAGTGTGAAAATTGTAAAAATAAAAATTTTACAAATATTTTTTCCTTAATTGTTATCTTTGTGTGTATGAACAGGTGGTATGTGCCACAATTTCAAGAGTTACTTGGTTCCTACCAGAACAGCTCCATTCTGATAGGTATGAAAAGCAAGGTAGAAAGCAAAACCTTTGTGGTTTATTTCAGCCTTTACAAGTTCTAGACATCGGATTTCTTGTAAGCTGAAGGGAAAAGGATGATGAAAATTGCAAAGATCATAAGGATGTTTGGTCTGAATGAAAATTCACAATTCTCAAAAGACAGGAAATCTTAAGCTTATAAAGAATTCACCCTCAGTGGAAGAGATGAATACTTTAAAGACTCATCAGCACCTCTTCTGTGACATGCTCTAGCCTTAAAATGAACTTTGGTTTGGCAGAGCTGCAGAAAAATTGTGTAAGTGCTAGAGGAGCAGCAGTGAGTGGGGTTAGTAAAAGGGAGAATAGGCAGCAAGCAGGGAAAAGCAGAGGCATTTATACATATTATTTATTACATATATCTAAGATAACCTAATTCCACCCAGTACCTGCCACAAAGTACTGTGGGGGATCTATGAGCACCCTTAGGGCTTGAAACTGCTGTTTCTCTTTTCTTTGAGTTCTTTTCCAGTCTGCTGTTTCTTCAGTTTCTGATACACAGCACTTAACCATGTGCAGCAATGTGAACCTGAGTTTAAGTGAGCGATGAATGAGTTCCTAAAATTTTATTAGGTTTGTCACTTCAGGGAGGGATGTACATACATTTCCATTCAAAAGCACTTCTCAGAAGCATCAGGAGTTGAAGCACAGCACGTTGGACCAAAGAAGGAATTAAATGGATAAACCTCTCTGAAGACTTCTTTTTCTTTTGCTAAGCATCAGATCATATCAACTTCTCTTCTTGCCTCTTGTGAGCACTTTCAAACCACATTGGCAGTATAAAGCACTGCAATACTATTTTGAATAGATTCTGTACCTCTTTAAACTTTGAATCTAGTCAAAGGAATCATTCTTCAATAACAATTCTGCATTTCTTCCACCCTCTACTCATCTCCAGAGCCAGACTATTTGTTGCATGATGCTCTGTAGCTCAGTCTGAGCTATCAGTAATCTAGAACCATTACAGCAACCAGATGTAATCTGTTTTAACACCAGCAAAGGTGTTGCTGGAAAAATTTCAGATTACCACAATTTTTATACTAAGTGGGTGAAATTGTACAACGTATTTAAAGCATGTCTTGATTTTCAGTTCTGGAGTTGTGTTTTCAAGCATGAAATCTGTGTGGCTTAATTAGCAATTTTGTTTCATTGAGCAAGTGCATACCTCGCACAAATTTTGAAGGATGAATACGAAACATCAAGGTTGCATTTTTAGCAAGAAAATTTTACATGTGTAGCCAAAATTTTAAGCTGCATGATGAATTAGTAAAAAATTAGCTGTGGCCAAAGAGAAAATGTTGATCATTTGCCCTTATGGCTGAAATGTCTGCTGACCTCTCCCGTGCCAAGGCAGCCCCTTTTACTGTGTTCCCACGACTCCCTCTGGTGGCAAACCTCTCATCCAAGCTGCGGGACGGCATCTTCCTTTGGTTTCCTCTCTGATGTTTCACATGGATTAAGAAGCATACTGGTGGATTCTCAGCTCATTCAGGCAGTGAAAATCCCATTAAAGCTTTTTGTTTGAGTTTTAAGAACTATATTTTTTTCTTAATTCCAGTAAGAACTACCTCTTCAGCCTAATAAAGAAACTACCATTAAATATGCATAATATTGAAAAGACTGTGCAATAATGCTAATTTGAATAAATAATTTGTAAATACAAATAATATTTCTGGTTTACATAGTTCCCTTTCACGTAGCCCACCACTGTATATACATCTGGGAAATGGTCCTGCTTTTTCTCTGGCCAGGCAGCTAAGGGCAAGAGCCTCATCACAAATGCAAAGATAGGGACTTGCCATTCCCAGTTACGGTCATGCTAGGAAAATTAAACCTGTATTTACTTCTCAAGTGGGGAAATTTACAGAATTCAGTTATATAAAAGAACCTTAATGCCTATTAACTCACTTCTACTTTAAAGGTTTTTCCTTCCCCGCCACTGGAGACAGCAGAGCCCACCTGCTGCAGCCCTCGCAGCCCATCCTCCCTACCTGCTGCACAGGAACGTGGCAGTGGAGCCTGGCAGTCTCCGTGTGTGAGAAATCCTAGAAACATGTTAGGAACATGATGACAGAAGACCCTCCATAGCCTGGCTGGCCAACCAAAGTGATTTGGTACCAAAATCATCTTACATAATTAAGTCACTTTAATGATGGCTAAAATTATTTGTTAACATTGAATTACAACTTCTTTTCACTGGTGACTTGCTCTTTCTTGTGCCCATCTGACCTCATCAAGCAATGCCAGTGGCTAAAATACTATGAGAAATCACAGATTTTAAAGAAAAAGTGATCACCCTCAAACTCACAGCCGAAAAGAAGAGGAAAATACTTCTGTTTATCCTGCTGTCAAATCAAATGTGTTTATTGGTTACATTACAAAGATCATTAACAGGGGTTTTTGCAAGGGCACTGTGTCGATGTCACATTCCATACCCACACCAAACATGTAATTCCTCTTCTCATCATGAATAAATCATCTTAGCTGAGTAGAAAAGGACGGTGTGCAAAAGCAGCATGACTGACCCAAAAGGCAGAATGGTAAGTGGTATGTCTGAGAAATGAAGGGAGAATGAGATACAAAGCACTGTAATGCAGGATGATGGTGTACTGGTGCTCAAAATAGAGCAGGCTGCTGTTAAACCATAGTGTGCATTACTGGGCGGCTAAGGAGCTCTCTTTATGTTACCTCTGCTAAACAGGCTTCTACTATTGCTAACATTGTAAGTCAGGTTATAATTCAGGTCTGTCTTTCAGACACACATGTGTCCCTGCCAATACGTACACTCACAATATGTGTGATATAATTTTCCATTGCCTAAAGTGGAAATTTTTATTCAATGATTTCTTATTCCAAGGCTGTTGTTATTCTAAAAAAAGGTAGTTCCAGTTACATGATCTTAGTGAATTCATTATAACTACAACTCTAAACTTTATTCTGTAAGTATTTATGCATAGGCTTTTTATACTTGAATTTTATTTATTATAAATGACTCATACCTATTGCAGCTCCCATGAAGCAGAAGCATGCCTCCTCCAGTGATGTGGAATGAGAATAATGGTGCAAATGGAACCTGAACACATCAGTCCTGTCTCTGACAAAATAGAGTAAGCCCTTGCAACATGTTTTGTTATCTTCAGTTTGCCCTGTATTAGAACTTAGAGTAAATTGAGGACTGCCAACAAAAAAAACAAAGATCGGCACCAGAGACTATTCCCAGAGCCCAGTCCCATACCAATGTCATAATCATTTGGTTGCATTTTTCCATCCTGAAATTTTTTCTTTGTCCAAGTGGATGTTCTTCTAGCTGCAGAGTGATTCAACTACAGCTGAAGGCAGAGCTAGCTAAACCAGCTTAAAAAAAAGAGCACTCTCCTAGTAGAGGGATAGTATGGATTCAAACAGCTACAAACACAGGAATGGGTAGAAATCAGAATTTCCTGTTCCTGGGTAAGTGCTTCCAAATGTCAACTATAAGTATGACCATGTTGATAATGAATTAAACAAC
Organism: Irena cyanogastra; assembly: GCA_013397155.1. Taxonomy (NCBI): domain Eukaryota; kingdom Metazoa; phylum Chordata; class Aves; order Passeriformes; family Irenidae; genus Irena; species Irena cyanogastra. The sequence goes on along the minus strand of VWZV01015325.1, from coordinate 41,372 downwards.
ATTTTCTGCAAAGTCTCTGGATTTTGTCTTAAGCATTCAGTGCTGGGGAGCCCAAAACTGAACTGCTCTGTTCAGTCTGGAGCTGCTGGCATCATAGTCTGGGAATGAGAAGAACCAAACACTGTAATAATGAGAACGATGCAATGGCTAAAATCCAGAATTTAGAAGGAAGGTTGTGGAAGAGCTGCAATTGTTGGTGGAGCTCACGATCAGAAATATAAGTATCTCAAAGACTGACTGCTGCTAAGTGGGTAGGATCTGTTATCAATATCTGTGGTGGTAAGACAAGAAACAGTTAATCAAACAGATAGGCAAGATAAAAAGGCACATTTTCTTGCAGCAAGGTAATTATGCACTAGAACAGCTCACCAGGGGAAACACTAAATTCTCCATCACCAGAATTCTTGAGCTACAGGTGGGATACAGATACAACTGCATCCAGCCTGGTGTTAGCAGAGGATTTGATAGCCCTCAGCTCCCACGTCTAACACTATTTTTCTAGGTGTTAGGATTTTCAGAGCACATCTGAGGGGTGAACTGAGGTGAAAAGTCACCTTAACTCTGGATTACAATACATGTTCTTCAGGGAATATATTTTGCATATGTCCAAGTGAAGTAGATGCCTGTATTTAGGTGCCTGAGGAACTTTCAGAATAACCTTGAGAACATCTCCAGGATAAGGCAAGGGCAAAGATGCTCTTTGCAAAGATGTTTTAGACACAACATTTACAGCTGAGCACAGTAATATCCATTCACAGTGTATTGGCATGTGACAAGCAGAGAATTTTAGACTTCAGTGAAGCACGACTAGCTAATAATAACAATTGCATAATTTACTTATGGATGTAAATTTGCATAGGTTCCTCAGGGCCAGTAAAGCCAAGAACCCAAAAAATTTTCTTTTCCCAAGTCTGCAACGAAATCATGCAATTATATACACAAAACCACACAGTTAATTCTAGATGGATAATTTCTTACCCAAGTGGTAAATGTGTACAACTCAGGCTTAAATATGGTATAATTTAGGCACAAAGTCCTTTCCATTCCTAAGTAAGACTAAGTATCCACAGTCTACCTGTTCCACTTTTTCTTCCTGCTCTGCTTCTTCATTAACCAGTCCAGCACTTATCCTGAGTGCTTCAAAGGTGGCTCCCCTATTAGATTCTTCATGAGTTCAACTATCTGAATGAAAAGAAACCATAATTGCCTACTGTACATATCAGGGTCTCCTTGAATATCCCTATTTTTAAGTACAACACTGGTGGTGCATCCTTAGGTAAAACAACAGTGTCCAGGATTACATGCACTTAACCATTTATCAAAGGGTAGTGTAAGTATAGATTCATGGTCCAATAAATCCAGGTATTTTTCTCTGCAACTCCCTGAGCCATTACCTGTGAACACACTCTCAGGTAAAAGCGGATCTTGTTAGTGGATATATTTTTTTTGTACAAAAATACATATATCAGTGGCACCATTTGCAATGAAGACACACAGAATATCATTTGAAGGATACCCTTGTTCTTCTGTGACTTTATTCATCAAAAAGTCTTGTGGAATAGACATAATTAGCATTGCTCAAGTATTTTATTTCTTCCTGGGATTAAAGCACTAACTTGTCACATTACACCCCAGGCATTACTTCCAGCCCCAGTCCTATCTCTCTTTAGCCCTACATTCCTTCTCTTTCCCCAGCCTTGCTTTTTCCTCAACCAGGCTCTGGCTTCATTCAGTTCCTTTTGCCAAGAGCCAGGTCTCTGACCGTGGTACATTCTGGCACCAGAATGCTACATTTCTCTCTGTGTGTCCTCTTCATGGCTGGGTTTTTAACTCCACAAGTCACAGTTTATCCTGCGCACACGGCCACGGGTTGCCGCTGTGTGTGGGTGGATGCTGGAGTGCCAGGGCAGAACAAATCTCCATCTCATTAAGATTTGTGGTCATTCCTACTAATGCAGCAATGTTACTGACACTTAGAGAAGAGTGGTTTGTTGACATATTGCAAAAGCCTGTACTTTTGCTAACAGGTAGTTAAACTATTAAAGGCAATGTTCTCATTCCTTAGTCTAGGGGAAACAATGTATATAAACAGGAAATGGATTCAACTTTTTTTTTTTTAATAAGATTCTATTAGTTTGCCAAGGTTGAAGGATCATCTTTATGTATAGGTTGATTCTGGGAATAGACTTTGTTGGAGTTTGTGGTCAGATAGGACCAAAAACTGCTTCCCATAGGTATGTTTTCCCATTTAGCAGGGTAACTTTTTTCCCTAAATTACTTCTGAATAATCATTTCTTCATCACCTTATTTTCTCAATTTTTCTCCGGTCACTGGATACTTTATTTTTCACTTACTGCAATGTTTTTCATGTACATTTCGAATCTACTTCTTAAACTCCTTGGCGATTTAATGAAATTCATATGACTTTGATTTCTTTCCAGAATTACAGCCTAAAATATATTTCCTATCCTCTCTTTGATGTTTTGCTTTAGGGGAATGTTCTTTAGATGGACTATTCTTAAATGACACTCTCTGTGGAGACTCTATTCCTTTCTGTAAGTACATTTTAAGTTCCTTCTCAATAGTGAACTCCAGTGTTCACCTTTAATGCCATCCTGCTTATCACATCAAAGTAACGTTTGTGTGTAGCGCTCCACTGGAGTGTAATGAACAGTATGTCTGACAAGCATCCCAAGAGGGGCCTGTGAGTATATTTCAGTGGGGTACCTCCTGAAATCACACCCTGCTTGAAACAGACCTAACTGCACTCCTTTCCAAATTAGAAAATTTGTGTCCAAGCTGAAATAACAGGATCTCTTACCAAATTCCTGTCTAGAAGAATAAAACTCTTCAGAATACCCTGTGGTGAGATACATGAAGCCTGGAGAGAACTGAGCTCCTCTGAAGCCTTGCAGACTGTCTCTGGGTGGGAATGGCAGGGTGGAGCAGCTCTGTTAGTCGGCACTGCTTCTCCAAGCACAGGTCATGCAGTCCCCCGTGCTGCTACACATGTGGTGACTGTCCTTTGTGCTGGAGTTTATTCCTATTTTTGAACCATAGGAAGGTCAGATATTTCAGATCACAATCTCGCTAGAGATGACTAAGTGTTTTCATAACATTTGCATTCCCCAGTAGCCTGCTACCACTGTAATTCATGCTGTTCAACCCCTAAAGCCTGATTCTGAAATAGTCTCTTCCCCAGGCAAGCACCTCCCCAGCTGAAGAGCTCAGAGCACCCGGGCAAGGGCAGGCCAACGCGTGCTGCTCCAAAGGCACCTTCAGGGCTGATGTGTTTGACATTGTTTTGCTTACACTTTCTGCTGCAAATCAAGATGACACTTAGGAAATTAATATATAAAGCCCCTTTATTGACCCGCTACATCCTGTTAGCAGCTCAGAGACCAGCTGTGAACACTTGCTTGCCAAAGTTTCCTATTGACACCATGAAAGCATGAAGCTTTTAATCAGACCACACAGAGATAATTTTTTAACCTTTTTTCCCCACACCTCCTCGCTTTTACCTCACCAGTGTTTCTGGCCTTGGTGTTTTGTGACCCAGCAAAGATGCATTTTTAGAAAAAATTGTCAAATTCATCAAATTCTAATGCCCTGTTTGAAACCACTCAAAAAACAGCATACACAAAATAAGGGGTTTTGTTGTGATTTTCAGTGATTAAATATATATCAGATGGGCGTCACAGGGACACTGCACCAAAAATTTAATGTTTGGAGGGAGAAGTACATACATATGTTCTTTAATAGAGCATTTTCTCTGCACTTTGACCCCACTACACTTATTGGTAAAGATAATTTTTCAAAAATAATTGCTATTGCAGCTGTTCATAGTATTAGTTTTTATAAATTCATCCAGTTATAATTAATATGTGCCTTTCAAGGACCTAAAAGGGAAGGCATTCAATATTTCTTGCCTCTAATTTTAGTATGATCTGATTTTCCTCTGGTTGCCTTTCCAAACACCTGGGGCCAGCCATATGAGTAAATTAGATTGTGCTAAAATGCATATTAATGAAGCTCAAGCAATGACTCCCTAAAGGGACAGTTAAACTATATATAGCTCCTTTATTTCCCCCTCTCTTGGTTAATGTGCTTTTCAACACATTTAGATCCAAGTAAAATCACGCCATTTTGGAATAGCCAAACAAAACAAAACAAAAAAAACCCAAACAAAACCACAGTAAAGAAACTGTTAAAACAATAACTAAGAAGCATGTTTATTTGAAGTGTCTAAATGATCAGTCCTTTTAATATTTGCATTTTAAAATTGTTTCCTATTAAAAATTAATTTTCTATTAATTGATTTATTCTATGAGAAAAATATAATATCAAGATATTTGGGCTAGTAAGAAGTGACATACTTTTAAGTTGCCTATGGCAATCTCTGCATTCTCTTCTCCATTAAAAAAACCCAATTGCTCATTATAATGGAGCTGTGGAGGGCAACAGTTATCATGTGTGACTCAGTACACAGACTGAAAAGTTTTGGAAAAGGACACATTACTAAATCCCAGTTCCTCAAGAAAGTCCAGTGGGGCCATCAGGGATTGTCTACAGCAGCATTTCAGTCTGGACAAGGTGGGTGTTTTTTAAGGGATCATTGCTGACTATGTCTTGGTTCACACCACAGAGTGGTCAAAGAGCACACAGACCCGATCCTTGGAGGAGAAACTAAACTGGAAGACAGATTCAAAAGGCACATTGAAAGTGCCCTGACTGCTAATGGGGATTCAGCTCACAGAAAGAGACTGAGTGAAGTCCAAAATGGAAACCTCCTAAATGTGTGGGCACTGTGTCCTCAGCACCACCACTTTTAAGCCAGGTAGATGCAGAGGAAACTGCTTGAAAGACGAGGGAAGCCCAGGTTATCGCACCAGACAAAAACTGGTTTGGTTATTAAAGGATTAAAAAGGATGTGACTCAGTTACTAACTGCAGGAAGGGAACAGAACTACCAAGCTACAAAACAAACTGACACGAAAACAAGTATTAATTACTTACATCCTAGAAAATAGAAGGAAGATCTAAACACTGATCTAAGGATTAGAAAGAATATCTAAACAAAACTGAACTTTTGCAACAATCTTTCAACTAGAATATCATGGTTTATGAGAGCTCCAAATTTAAAATGTAGTTTGTGGAAGGAATTGGGTTTTTTTGTTCGTATAAGTGTAGGAGGCAGAATATGAGAGTTTAATCTATTTGAAAGTGATGATTCATTTCTAAGCATTTTCAAAGCACTTGTCTAAGTTCTCCTTCTTGCTATAATCAAACCACTTTTTAAACAGGTTCAAGTGATTTTAAGCGCCTTTCAGTGTAAAAAGAGAGGGGAAATATAAGATAACTTCTTACCACTAAAAAAAATTGATCAGATCTTTAGTATGAAGAAAAATATCTCTGCTAAACTGCATATTTGTTAATTGCTTACAGCAATCTCTGCATTTCTCTCTTTCAAGGTGCTGTAGTACCTGTATATAATGGATAACAATTTCAAACATTGTCTTTACAAACAGTGTAATGGTTATGCAATTGCAGCTTGTGGATCTGCATGCCAGTAATTGCTAGTCATCAGTCCTGCCCAGTTATGTATTTATTTTTATTGCACATTGTGAAGCATATCAGAAGAGGCAATCAGGAACAGTGACACTCAGATTCAGTGGCTACTTTTCCAAAGTTGCCTGTCAGCCAGAGGCTTTGCCACGCATGATGTTCAATTAGAAAGAGGAGATGTGTATTCAAGAAGCTTTCATAGAGTTACTCAGGTTTTCATTTTCTTCTGAGCACCCCTTCAGAGTCAACAATTGAAAATACAGGATAAAGGCTCTCTCTGTATTTAATGAAGTTTACTTCTTTCATTCCACTCTTCTCTCCCAGTGAAATGAAAATTTTAACTGTGCCAAAGCCTTACTTGTTACTTTAGGAACAACATTCAATTTTACAACTATTGACATTTCATTTTGAGGGTTTTATTATTACCATTATTTGCTTTCTTCCTCTACTGTTTGTGCTGTTTCCTTCTCTCTCCTCAAACACCCACCCCCTCACTTTTCTCTTTGAAGACAATCCCAGCCTCCCCTCGCCACTGGGGTAACGTTTGGAGTCTACAGGTTTCCACCACCAAGAACTGCAGGAACAAATATCTGCTATCTGCCTCCCCTCTCCCTCCTCACTACTACTTATCCCTAGGAGCAGGCAAAACATGTCTGTCTTCTCCTGAGGCTGAGCAACAGTTCTTGAGGTAGGTATGCTGGGAGGAAGTGATCATTTGTTTCCACTGATTCCTCTGGACACCCAGGACACTGGCAAAATTTGGCTCACTTGTGTGCTATCCATCCTTGCTGCTGATAAAACCGGAATGAACACTGCCCCCTCCAAGAGGTAATGATTTCACTAAGGTTTTGGGATCACTCATGAGGAAATGGGCAGTGAAATGGTAGAACAAAGGCCACCCACACATAGGTGCACAGGCAAAGGATTCTCTCACCCAGAAGCAGTCCATGGGCACTATGAAGGAAAATCTGTGATTTCAGTATGTTCTCCCAGAAATGAAACATTAAATCAGAGCTCTCACAGAGTTTGCTGAGACTCTGCTTTTATTCTATAACCATAGGAAGGTTTAATTCGGCTTTGAAAAATTAAAACGACAAAAATAATTTTGTGCACATATTAATAAACATGGAATTTCAAACTGAAAATAGTGACAGAGCAAGATTGAGCTAAGATTTTTTTACTCTGACAGTGTCTTTCTGTAAAAGTAATTCCATATCAGTTAAATTGCTCTTGGAAAAATTAAAACTTATGCATAAATATCCAAGGCCTTTAACTTCTCATCTTTTATGTTTTAATTGTATGGCAAAACATTTTGCTAAAGCAATTTTGTGCATTTAACTTTGAAGCAGTTTTAAAAAGTCAATGACATGGTTTTAAAATATAGCACATGAAATGATATTTCCATCAACATGCAGCAGTTGCCATAAACAGCCTTAATTTCCAGTCTAAATTAGTGCTCTAAATATATTCAGACAAATTAATGCAATGGAAAATTATAGAACCCAAATTGTATATTTATTTATTGCAACATGTTTCACTTGCATCTCATCTGCCATTCACACAAGGTTACTTCAAGTTTAGTAATTTTTCCCCTTTTCATGCTCAAATTGAGAGGAAGACGTCTCTAAATGTTCATAACTGAGTTGGAAAACATATTTTGGACTAATCTGTACACTAATCAGCAATATTATTTCCTATATATCATACATTATAATTTAATTTAAATCGTTACTGATGTGTTCAGCTGTTTAAGATTTTAAGTAAGTGAACAATAAGTAAGATTGCTTTTTGAGATTATGTGTGGGCTGGTTTTGAATCAGCCAGCCCTACAAAGTGAACTGAGGTGCAGAGAATCACTAGTACATGTGCAGGGGTTTTTTCACTGTCTGTCTCCTGGTAACAGCTTTGTAATTGGTTTTGGAGTGGCACACAGTGCAGGCAGTCTGAACAGGGGCAGTACTGAGACTGGCTTCACTGAGAGAGGGTTGTATTCTTTGAGGACAAGATTTCTAATAGCACAGAAAACCCTCTTAGATAATGATATACCATTGATCATCTCAGGTTGGGACAATAGAAAATAGATTATCTCCCCCAGCAATTGCAAATGCTGAAAATCATAAGTGGTGAGTGGTAAAATTTATTTCATTGTCCTAAAAAAGACAAGGCTTTTACTTTAATACAAAGTAGGACCTGGTTTCTATGAGACAGCTGACTGTCCTCTGATTTTCAAGATTATTTTAACATGAAGCCTTTTTCTCTTCTTTTAGACATTGTAGCTTATTATAAACAGAAACCTTAATTCTTAATTGTTCATAGGCCACCTGTTTGACAGAAAGAAATGAGGAACAATTACTGTCTGTGGATTTCACATAGAGCTGGAAAAATCATTGAATAATGAAGGAAGTTACATTTTATATGGAAAAATGAAAAGAAACCATTTATGATTTATGAACACCAGAATCAATAGCCGTCTTTGAGATTTTTTTTTTTTAATGATGTCTCAAAATTGAGTTACAGTAGTCTTACCTTATTTCTGGTACTTCTCAAATCTCACTTTGACATGGTGTGGGGAGCTGGGGGTGGGAATGGGTACCAACAGACTGAGGAGCTTCTACCCCTGCATGTCCATGTGAGCCAAAGAGAACTGCTCTGCTCATCCCAGGGAGGAGAAGGCTTTGTGAACAAAACATGTTGTGTGCCTGTCCCTTATAGGAACTCTTTAAACATCTGATTGCATTCCCAGATGTGGCTAATGCCAGTTGAACAGGTCAAAGGCTGGTTGCAAGGAGCTGAAGTAATCACAAATTTGAAACCGGAATAAAAACACAGAAATAAAGAGAATAAGATTACATATAGTAGTGACAAATGAATTACAAATATGGTTGAGATACTGCAAAATCTGCTGGCTCTTCCACATCACCTCTGTCCCTTCTTCCAATCACTTCAATGGTCCCTCTGCCTCACTTTGTGAAATACTCACTTTGTGTCATGTCTGACATCAAGTAAGAGGAATTTGGAAAACCCCACCCAGGATTTTTTTGTCTTTTGTCAAGACCGGGTGTCTCCAAAATATCCAGACTTGTCCTGGACACCAATTGGATTTTGAGATTCTTAAAACCACAGAAAGCTTGTGGTAAATTATTTCAAGCTGGGAAACCGATGTCTGCCTTTCTCCAATCTCTCAGAGCAGGGAATTTATAGCAAACAAACAGCTGCTGTCTTGCAACATTGATATTGATATCCCATCTGGGGAAGTCCTTACTGGTTGTGTGACTTACCATAAAAGCTGGAAGAGGCATTACTGCCAGCACACAGGTCAATCATGGGCACAAAAAAAATATGTATATGAGCAGCATAAGGCCACCCAGCTCCAGAAGCGTAAAAACTCCTTTTTCATCTGCCTTATATGCAAAAGCACAAGAAAAGCTAGGTCCCATACACTTTTCATGCAGTGCATGGGATTAAAACCTGTAGTAGAGGAAATCTTACCTTTTCTCTGATACATGGCAGTCCTAGCAGCAGCTGTGCTGCCTTGCAGGTCCTTCCAAACCAGTGCCCAGGGCCTAGGCTTTGCAGCCATGGGTCTTGTCAAGAAGGTCTGAATGGGACACACTGAATCTCACCACACACCTCTCCCCAGGCTTACCCTTGGCTGGGCCGCCAGCAGCAGCAGCAGCAGGACAGGGGTTTGTGCCCAATGCTCACCAAAACCAGGGTAGCAAGGCCCTGACAAGAGCTAGTGAAGAACACTTTCCTGTGCTTCACTTGTGCTTTTGGAGGTGGCATGTTCTGGGAAATGAACACCAGCGGACATTTTAACCATCAACCATGGCAGTGAAGATGACAATGAATATGTTTCAATTGAATTTCCTTAGGAAGAAAAGTTCGCCATGGAGGGAAATAGAGCTGCATTTAAGCCTGAAGAAATTATTTAAATAGCATTTTTTTCAGGGTTTGCAAAAAACCATAAAAGCAGGTACATAAGCAATGTACAGCAGCTGCCATAACATTTCAGTCTTTCACACATGCCATCCTAAAGTGCTCCAGAATGGTTTTTCCCCTTAGAAAGGTAAAACAAATGTACCAACATCTCTCAAATATGAAATATATTTCCCCAAAGCTCCATAAAGAAAACAAATTTGAAAATGCTTTTCAGATGGAACTGTACTCAAGTACATCACTGTGGCAGTGGGTTGACCCTATCTGGACACCAGGCGTTCAGCAAAGCCTCTCCATCTCTATTCCCCTCAGATGGACAGGGGAGAGAAAATTGAATGAAAGACTCATAGACTGAGATAAGGAGAAGGAGAGATCACTCAACCACTACTTTCATGGGCAAAGTCACTTGACTTGGGGAAATCAGTTTAATTTATTCACAATCAAATCAGAGGAGGATAATGAGAAATAAAACCAAATCTTTAACACCTGCCCCACATCTCTTCTTTCCTCCTAGGTTTAATTTCACTCACAATTTTTTATCTGTCCTCCTCCACTGCAGTATAGTGTGACAGAGCATGGGTGTCATGGTCAGTTCATCATACATTGTCTCTGCTGCTCCTTCCTCCTCAGAGAGAGGACTCCTCACTCTTCCCCTGCTCCAGAGTGGGAGACAGTTCTTCACACACCTCTCCATTGTGAGTTCTTCCCACGGGCTGCAGTTCCTCAAAAAATGGGGTGCAGTCCTTCAGGAACAGATTGTTTCAGCTTGGGTCCCCCACAAATCACAAAGCCTGCCAGGAGCCTACTCCAGCATGGGCTTCCCACGGAGTCCCAGCCTCCTTTGGGCATCCGTCTGCTCCAATGTGGGGTGCCATCATCTCTGTGCCACCATGGACCTCCATGGGCTGCAGGGGGACAGCCTGACTCACCACGGTCTTCCCCGCAGGCTGCAGGGGAATCACTGCTCTGGTGCAATTGCTGTTTGGGCAGGCTTTTTGCCCCTTAAATACATTATCCCTGAGGCACTGCCACCATTGCTGACGGGCCTGGCCTTGGCTAACGGCGCGTATTCCTTGGAGCCAGCTGGCACTGGCTCTGTCTGACATACAGGGAGCTTCTGGCAGCTTCTCATAGAAGCCATCCCTGTAGACCCCCGTGACTGAAACCTGGCCCTGCAACCCCAATACAGGCATCTTTCCTGCCTCTCCCTGCACCCCTAGCTTACCCAAAAACAATGTCCTGGGAAAATTAGTTGCTCTTGAAGATTGCTGTGTTAAGGTTTTGGTGAAGTATGGCAGAAGGCATAAGAACCACTGAGCATTTGAATTAGTCTCAGCTAATTACTCAGGTCAATTACTACAAAGATTTTCTTGTCTAGTTGCTTGCAGAAAGATGTGCACTTCTTAAAATCCCAGCTATTTCCTGTTTAACTTATTTTCAAAGCAAGATATAACAAGGTAAAAAAATCAGTTGAACACAACAATTTTATTGGAGTTCGCATGCTACAACAATGTGTATGAACACAAGGCTTCTAGCAAGACAAGCAAGCAATCCTGGAGCAGTTTTCAAAGATATCTGCTGTTTGCAGCAATGCAGGATGAGCACACAGTCAGTTTAATAGGTTTCCTCCTTGATCAATTATTTAGCCTTTCCTTTTATTTTCCTGAAAGTTCAGGTTGATTTGTTTGTTTGTATTATTTAGTACTATCACAGCCTTTAATAAAAGGCGAAGCCCTGTACTTCTGCATGTTTGAGTTTGGAACACCATAAATCCCTGCTTTCTTATCTCTGTTTCAGTGGTTCCTCTCTATCCCCAGTAGTTTGTCAGGCAGGAGAAGGATGAGAAGCCAACAGAAGCTCCAGCAGATCCAAAAATAGGCTGTGCCAGGTCTCCACTGCCTCCACATCCAACATCGTGTTGCAGCCCCCAGGGGCCAAAGCAGAACCTTTTATATGAGAACTTGCACCGAAGAAGTTCCAGAATGCCAAGAAATGGACGAAAGCCAAATACAGTCTGTAGGCTCGGCATTCAAAGAAATAAGGGGACAATTGCACACAACCAGAGTTGCTGTAATTAAAAAAGGATACACAAAATAAGATGTCTGAGTAAAATTAGCTAAAACTGAACTGTAATCTTCAAAAGAAAAATAGATCCTTTGAAAAAATTTCCTGCCAGAAATCTTGTATCTTGTATTTATTTCCATAAACTTTTTTTTTTTGCTTTTGTTCAAATACTTTATATATACTTAAGATGCAATTGATATTTAAATTTTTTTCAATCCCTATGAGGTTCAATAGACAGAAGCAATTCAATCAGAAACAGAGAATGACGTGAAAAGCAGTGAGAGAGTGCCTATTCATTCAGTGCATGGAAAAATTAACATCCACAGGACAGCTGTTAAATAGGGAAGATTTTTTTTCATTGCTTCAATACTAAAAACCACACTGATTTTGTACGAAGCAAGCATTACATGCTTGAGAAAGATGGGTGACAGCTGAAATTTGCTAAAAGGCGGCATGAGGAAAAGTGTTCTACTTATTTGTAAGAAATAAAAAATACCACAGTAGACAATGTTGAGTAAGATGTAATTAGTCAAACTTAGCAGTTTATATCTCCAGTTAGAAGGAAATTATCTTACCATTAATGACCAGCAATTAAGTAAATAGCTCAGAAACACCCTTCCTTAAAGTCCTACAGGTCTGGTCAAAGCAACTGGCTTCTTTGCAAACTCTGAATGGTGAGAAAAAGCTGAAACCCAAACTATTCAAACAGCTTCATCTTCTAATGCATTGCCATGATATACTTTATTCTCAACAAGAAGATTCTGCATAATGGCACCAGCTTTAGCTCCTTAGTACAACTGTCTGAAAAGAGAATTTAGAAGTACAGGCTTCTAAAAAATCCTCTCTACAGCTCCAACACAGACTGGGGTAAAACCACCATTTTCCCATGGGTCCCAAAACCTCTCGCAACATTAAAGTCACGTATCAGCCAATGCAAGACCAGATGTAAACTCTCCTCCCTCAAAGGGAGGATCACATTTTCAGTACAGTAAAACAAGAAGTTTTATAACTTGTTTGAAGTGGGAGAAGAAATATGGCCTGTTGTTTCTCATCATCTAATCAATGCTTCTTCCAGTTGAGGAGATTAAAATTACAATGTATCTGCCTCATACTTGCATCAAAATATAAAGAAGACATCAGCAGAAAAAAACTTATATTCTTCTCCATACTAAATTAGAGCAAATTTCCTATATTATGGAAAAAGAACCCATATTTGCACAAAATCCATAATAATGAAAAAATAAATCTAAAAATTAGATTTTCCTCCCAAGTCTAAAATGAAATACGGAAAAACAGTTGAGGGGAAGCTGGAAGTGAACACTTACACGAAGTACTTTTTCTCAGAAAAGTGACAGAAATTTAAAATAACATTTGAAATTCTGCTCTTAGAGTTGCATTTCAGTTTCTCACCCATTTTGACATGCTAATTACAGAAAGACAAGTTATTTTAATTTAAGCTTGCATATAAAAATTCCTATAAAATGTACAGATGCAACACCCTGATGTGTTACAATGGTTTATAGGATGGCTGGCTTTGTGATGGTGATGACATCATATATGACACTTACATTCCATTAAAGTGGTTGGTAATAATAACAAAGCCTATATAGCCTCAGTTTTAGGGTTGTTTGATAACATAGTATTGTTTTAAAAACTTTATAATGAATCTACATAGAGATAGTGTGCTGCCAAAGAAAAATGGATATGTGTTTGTTCTGTAGCAACACTATAAAATATTGAGGGTTTTTTTAAATCCTATTTCTGGGCTACACAAGCTTTTTACTTTCTGCTTTTCGTTTTGTTATTGTAGGAAAAAACCTTTTCTTTAGTACATTGTTTTCATCAATTTAAAGATGCATATATCCTTAGTTACAAATGTGCTGATAATACAGATAAGCAAGTTATATGTATATTTCTTACTCTTCTACTAGGGATTAGTTTTCATTAGTTTTAAAGTAACTACTGGAAATTTTTAATTTTTTTCATATTTCCTAACCAGGTTTTAGAAGAATGCAGCCATGCAGCCACCTATTAATTTTTATACTGCAATGGAAACAGGAAAAAAGTTACAATTTTTAACAGGTAAGAAAAAAACCACAATAAAAACCAAACCTATAAAACCTAAAACCCTGAATTCAGCTTCAACACTGTGAAACCACTAGCCTTTTCTGACAATTTAACGGCTGAAACACAAGTGAGAAAAGAGAGCATGTCACCTACGAGCAAGTGAGGGAAGATAATGTAAGGAAAGATAGCTGATGATTACCACGTAATCATGGCTGGCAGGTTTCACAGATTTTTTTCTGTTGACTGGAAGACTCAGTGAAGGCCCATTTAAGCCCAGCTAATGGGATCTGTAAGGAGGAAGAAGCCACATGCAACACTGGCAGCGTTTCCTGTTAGAGCAGAATGGCTGCTAAGCAGGAAAGGACAGAAAATTCCAGCCTGGCCCCCCAAACCCCTTTTGTATTCTGAGTGCGCTGAGTGCAGAGGCAGTTGCTGTTCCACAGCTGCAGCACAGCTGGACATGGAGGACAGAAGGACACTGCTGCAGGACACTCTTCACACACAGAGCTGGAGTGGCTCTGGGAAGCAGGTGTTTCTCCTTGCCAGGGAGGTGCCAGCCTGGCTTAACCTGCTCTGTGCTCCAGCTGGCTGGTACCAGAGGGCTCTGGAGCCTAACGCCCAGCTAACCATGGAGATAGCCCAGTCGAGTTGGAGGTAGCCAAACAGAACAGCTAAGCCACCTCTGCAGAGCCAACAAGGCATAACTCACCTCACAATCCCTCTGTTCCCATAAATACATGATTTTTAACTTTCATGATCATTAACTTTCATGACTTTTACCTTTCAGTGAGGTAAACTTATAGATTAACTTCATCTGTGAAAAAAACTCAAAACCAAAAAAAACCAGACAAACTCCAAACTCTTTCCCACAATTTCTGGGATGATTATCTGAAAATAAATAAACTCTAATTTTACTGTTCTTTTACCTTCTCTCTTATGTGTCACAAACAAATCATCTCTGGATAATTTTTATATAAGTTGAACAGAATCAGCTATACTCATATACCAAAATGTATCCCTTTGATGTATCCCTTTTGAGTTTCACTGTACTTTTTCTTATGAGCTGGGAGAAGTTAGAAACAAGGATATGTTGTTTTCAGAACAAGGATCAGCAGATTTATTATGACTGTATTGGAGTATTCAAAGTGCCTATTACCCACGATACAACATTTAGTTTCAATAAAATATATGAGGTTACTTAAGTGCATGAAAAACCAACAACACACATCCAAGAGTGGGAGAAGCCTGAGCTGAAGAGGTATGGCAACAATTGTTTATTAATTAATGAGAAAACAGCCATTAAACTCCAGCAAGCTCAGATTTCTATGCCAACAAAACCAACCCAGACTGTAAACCAGGAAAGTTCAGTTCACACTTGAGAAAAGTATTAGAAGTTCCAAAAACTGATTTCAGAAAAGGATACTGTTAGATGGGTGATGGCAAAAAAAATTTAAATGTTTGAAGGCAGAATCTGGCTGAACAGTCCTCTCCCAGTTACTTTTGGTTAGCAAGGCATTCTGGCAAACTGGTGTCTGCTAGAATCAGATGTAAAATATGTTAATTCTGGAATTAATTTTCTACACAAGCTGAGGGGAATCTGAGGTATAAAATAAATGTTATACTACCCTTTATGAACCAATCATTCTTATTAGGGCACAAAGCAATTTAGGTGATAGGCTGAAAATTGGCCAGAGCAAAATGCAGATAAGACCCAGTCAAAACAAAAAGAAATTTGAGTTTACTGAATAATCTATAAGAGCAAATGACAAATTAAAAAAGCTAGAGAAAAGTGTATGTAGGTTTTGCTATCAGTGTACAACTGAAAGTGCTAAAAGAAAACAAACAAAACATTACCAAACAATTAGAGTGGGGTAACTTCACATTCAGTCTTCAATAGTGAAGGATAGAAAAGGTATCAGCAATTTAAATAGGTTTCTGCATTAAACCAGCTGGCTTTTTGTTAAATAGAGGAAAGCTAGGACAAATCAAACCGCCCTGTCAGGTGGCACAGGTGGCACCTACAGCTTGAGCAAGGGCAGGTGAAGACAAACAATAACTCAAAGCTCATGCCTCAAGTTTCCTTTTGCCCCTGCCACCTAGCTTGGAAACACGGGAACTCTTGGCATGAGAGAAATAACTGATAGGAATTCCCCCAAATCAAAGATTAACAAAAAAATTTGCAATTTTATTTTTTAACTGGAAGATTTAGGCACACCTACATTTGTGTGCCCTGGCTCTTGTGTATCTTCTCTGAGGCAACTCCTGCACTTTCAAGAAACACAGGCACTAAAATGAAGGTGACTTCTACCAAGACACTGATTTCATGTCTTACCTGCCACCATGAGCACATAAGTGTTTCATTAATGCATGTCTTTGCTCCATCACTATTAACACTAGCAGTGCCAGTCTGAAATACAGTATCCCAACTCATCAGCTGTGTACAAAGCTAAGAAAGCATATTAACATTATTTACTTTTTGGCATATACATTTCACAACACAATTTCACATTCAAAGTAAATTGAGTGCTCAGTGGGCAGTTACTGGAATTCCCAAAAGCACTTTGGTGCCTTGGCTGTTAACTGAAAGGATAACTTCACGAATTTGGTTGCAAGTCAAGCCAGGAGTTATTCTTCAGACCTTTATGAAGATTGCACCACCATAACACAAGCAAACATTTTCTCATCCAGCATAAAGTCTGCAGGCATAAATATAACCCAGAAGGTTCTTTTGAACTTGCAAGGCATGACTAGAGAGAAAACAGAAAAGGCTTTTTTCCTTCACAGTTCTGAAAACAAGTTCTAATAATTTAACTACTAGGTAATAAATTGCTATAAGTGAGTAAGGATAAAACTGAAAAGACACAGAAAATGATAATTTGTAACAGGATTATCAGTGGCTGATTTATCTTTGAATACACATTAGAGTAAAGCTACATCAGAGAACAGATGTCCCTAATGTTAACATTTTGGTACCTATTTCTCATGGGAAAGAAGCCATATTATTATTGAAGTATTTAGTAGAGTATTCACTGCAGTTGCTTATTTAATTTCTATTTTAGGTAGGTCTTCCTTTACCAGAAAAAAAAAAAAAAAAAAAGACCAGTAGGAAATGCTTATTAGGACCAGGAGCTTTTTTGGAAAGAAACATAACATGCGAAATTAATTTAATCTCTTTCGGCTTTGAAATATGTTGCAAACAGATTGTGATTTTCTTCAACACATTACACAAAGCTATTCAAGGATTCATTTCAACAATAATTGACATCCTGAACCTCATTAGTAAGTAGTTTGCTGCCAGTAGTCAGTATTAAAAATGAACCATTTCAATAGATTAGTCACGTTGCTTTGTTGGGCTTTTTTTTATACCTTGATTGCACTGATGTAAATCAGACAATAAATTTACTCATGTGAAGACAGAAATTCAGTACTATGTTCCACCAATATTTTTCAATATTCAGTTATACTCCATTTTGGCAATTACTCCTACTAGCTAACTTAGTTGCTATCTCTGCAGAATGAAACCACCAAAACAGTATGAAAATAGGCTATACGAGTTTCTTAACAAACGGGGTAACTGAAGCATCAGCCAATCTTTAGTCACAGTACAGTTAAATTAATTTTTCGTTGGGTTTTTTTTCACATTGTGTATTCATTTACATGAACATCATGGAGGTATCACTTTCTGTTTGTACAAGTGACTGCAGAGGTAGAGAACACCAGGTTTCTCCACTTGCAGACCAGAGAAGTGCTACCAAAAGCAGAGTGGGGCTTTACAGGTAAAGTTTCAGTGACGAATAAGGTAACTCAAGAGAAACAGGAACTCTCCAAGTGCGTAGTCCATAAAACCATATTTCATTTCTTTACTTTTATACATGTAACTTCTAGAGAGCCGTGCTGTGCTGGCTTTTCTTCAGAAGGAGGGAGGGAGCTGCAGTACTTCACCTTCTCTGCTGCTGTGGCTTCAAAGAGCCCATTAAGGACACAGAGCTCTGCTTTGATACCACTGCCTTATTCTTGAAGATGGGTAGACAATGGTCTGCCCTTCAGGTCATACAAGCAGAGTCCCTCTGGATCACAAAGACTGACCTGCCCTGTGTCAGACACTGGGAAACTGAACTCTGCAGCTTCTATTATAAACTTCAATTTTGCTCCTTATAAAGTCACTGCTACGTTACTCAAACAAGCCTCAGCACCCCAAAAGTCACTTCAGTAGCATAAGACTTACTAGGCTCAGTGAATGCACTGCCTACATAGGAGCTGTTTATAGGGCTGACAAACACAAATCCAAAATGTACCACAGGATTATGTTTTGGCTGCAGTTTAAACAGCTTCGCAGGTAACAGTTTCCTTCCTCTCTCTTATTTTAAAAAAATAGGAGAAAAAAAATAATAGGAATTTGCTTAATATTTAATTGTGCTGTTGTTTTGTTGGGGTTTTTTTTGCATTATCACAAACATTGGGAGCAACCATTCAGTCATGAAGACTTAGTAATCTTCATCTGCAAAAGGACGGTTGCCCCATTTTAGTAGTCCTCCTTGTAACTATGTAGTACTCTGTACCTTCAGGTCAGTTGTGAGCTGAAGTTCACAAAATGAACTGGATGGGGTCACATACCAAAAATTTTACATAACATTTCCCTTACGATTTCTAGAAGGGGTTTCATCTCTTCTGAACAAAACACTGCGAAGCTATAGCAATCTATCAGTCCTTAGCGTTTCTTTCTGCTGTTTTCTTCTTCTCTTACTCTCTGTACTGGAAAACAGCAGTTAGATTTTGAGACATCTAAACACTGATGTCACACCAAGCTGTAACACGAATTACAGCTGCTTGCAGAAGAGGGTGTCTCCCTGTTCATCACCCAGCCCCTCATTGTGGAAAACCAGAGCTGCAGATTGGATTTCAGCTTCTCATGACGTGGCTATGCCAGCCCTCCCGCAGGCTGCAAAGACCTGACCTTTCAAAAGTAAAAATAGAAAACTGAATTCCCTGGAGAGACAATACAGCTAGAATTTGAGGCAGGAGGATATTTACTTTGTTTTCCTATCAATTAAATAGATTCCTTAGACTACACATACCCTTCAAACTCTCTTAAATTAGTAATATTAAAATCTTAATGGATAACCAGCCCCTTCTACTTCCCCTAGGCAATTACAACAACAGAATTAGACTCAGGTAACTCAATTAGACATTAGCCTAACCCAGCACTCTCCAGGAGGTTTCTAAGCAAAACTCTCCATGAGGTTGATGAAAACCTGATGAAAAGCATTAGGATTGCTTGGTTGAGGTTAAATAGCATATGCTTTCAATAATCACTGAAGGCAAAATGATGCCTCGTTATTTAGTCTATAAACCTCTCCACTTGGTACTTGAATCTCTCATCCATTCTTGCACAGAAATTGTGCTGATGTGCTAGGTGCAGTATGATGCTGACCTTGCACATTTTTCCCTTCAGTCCTGTTTCTTCCCCAGACAGCACTCCTTCAGACACATAAGTGAAGCACAAGGGGCCAAGTAGCAGCAATCCTGAGCCTTATTTCAGCAATCTGCCTTGCCTTTCCTTTTCTGCACATCCCCCCTTTGCCACCCGAATGCAGGGGCAGGGCTTTACCTTACATATGAAAACACAACATGAACATGAAGGAGGTGTGAAAAAGGCCAGCTCCAAACATCTGCATAAGCAAGGCCTCAGACCTCAGTCTGAGTAAAGTTGTGGCCATTTTAAAATGAATCCTTAGTCCCTTGCCTCTAAAGGGAGCTCAGGAAAAGGCACAGAATCATCAGTGCAGTACCTTAGGAGAGGCAGGTGCCTCCAACCAGCTGTCCTCTTCCCTGAAAACTTGATGTGTTGCATATTAGTTTACATTCACCAGCTGAAACCCTGTGACTCTTATGGAACAAGAATTTTCTTGTTTTGGGGAAACTCCCCACCTCTGTGTTACCACCCTAGACTCACAGCTATCTGCTCTCCGAACACCTCATGGCTGTGCTCCTTACTCCCTGGTATCCCACAGCTGCAGAAGGCGTGGGAGGTGCCTCCCCAGGTGAAAGAGGCAGTAACCAGTGCAGTTTTCCAGGCTGAGAAAGCTGATGCCCTGGGCTTGCTCCCCTTCTCTGGGAAACTGCTTCATCTGCTCCGCTGTTATGCAGACAGTGGGAAGCACAACCAGACAGAAGGCAAGGATTCTAAAATTATGTGTATTTGCAGACACCCAAAAATGGGTTGGAGTTCTTGATACAGGCTCACAACCTCTTTTTTGAGGCTAGGCATTAAAACTCCAAAAAGTTCAGACATAACTCCGTACTCAGTGTCCCCCATCACTAACTCAGAGGAGATTCCTGCTGTACAAGGGCTGGTTCAAACCCCGTCTCAGGCACTTAATTCTTCCCATTGCCTGTATGAGGAGCTTGGATGCTTTAATATATGATTGCAATTTACTCCAAGCATTTAGAATTCGGGCACTGGAGCACCTAATTCGAGGGGATTAAGCCCTTTATTATATCTGCATACCATCAGTAACTTACTGACACAAGCAAAATTGATATACACAAGGGTTAAAAGAAAGGATTGATAGAAACCTACATTACAGATTTGTGCCAGATGAACCAGGTTGATTTTTAAATTCACTTGATTAAATGGATGTACTTTTTCAAGACTGATTCATTTAGCAGTTTCTCCCTTTAAGGCTGCACTGGTATTTCACATACAGTGACTAATTACTTTTCAGAACACTGTGTACTTGTTCTCCGCTTCTGTGGACTTTAGTGACTTCTGCACAATCACTATGTCTGGGTAAAGTGGGTATAAAGTACTATTCTGCTTGACAGTATTCCACAGCACTCTGCAGGGGTGTGTGAGGCATCACAAAAGGGGCAAGAGTGTCTGACAACTGCTGTTGGAGGTGGAGCTGCAAACAGTGGGAAAACACATTGCCAAAGCCATTCCAGTTGGTGGGGCTGTCATACTGGCGCTGTAGGGTGAAAAAAGCAAAGTCATGGTGGGAGCAGAGCCTAGAGGTGGTTGAGCCCTGGCTATGGAGAGCACAGAGGAGGAGGAGGAGGAGGAGGGAGAGGAAGAGGAAGAGGTGGAAGAGGAGGAAGAGGAAAGGGAAGAAATGCAGCCCTTCACCAGCTGCCCACCCCACCACCACTGTGCAATAGGGCACAAAACTGCCTCCAGGATACCTGTAGGATCTGTGCTGGGCACAGGCAGCAACTGATGATTAAATACCTGCTCTCCTTTTCAGCATTCTGTTTATGCTAAACTCTTGAACTGTCTGCTCTACCACTGTGCCCGAGATTTACTTCCCCCCCTTTCTTAACTTCATAAGCAGTTTTTGTGCAGCTGTGTCTAAGGTTTTCATAGCTTCCTTTTTTTTTCCCCTATGCTTCCTTCATGTACAAGTGGATTTCAGTATAAAAGTATGCCAAGCCTCCCAAAAATCTGCTGAACATTT
Source organism: Irena cyanogastra (assembly GCA_013397155.1). Lineage (NCBI taxonomy): Eukaryota > Metazoa > Chordata > Aves > Passeriformes > Irenidae > Irena > Irena cyanogastra. The sequence goes on along the minus strand of VWZV01015325.1, from coordinate 20,284 downwards.
TACTCCTCTGTCAAGTGCACATCAGTATAAAAGTCTGCAACATCTTCTAAAACCTCCTAAAATTTCTCTTTCACAGCAATGCCCACAGAACCTGGGCAAGCAGCAGGTTTGGCTGGCAGTTGCACCATTGTCCATTATGCTCACTGCCAGCTTGTGCTCTCTGCTACTTTTTTATTTTATTTCTGTGCTGTGGTTTAGCTTACACACAAACTGTTTACTTCATGGGACAGGGGCTGAATTTATGGTCACAGAATCATATAATTTTAAGGTATCTCCAGCTATGAAATACCTGGTTTTTACCATCCACTGTTAACTTATGCAAAAGGAGTGTACTCAGATGTTCAGGTGCTTCCCTTCAGAGGAAAACAGGGCTTGTGGACCAGTGTCAAAGTGTGTTTGTAGTGGACAATTAGTCCAACTGAGAACTCAGTCAGGCTGTGCCTGCTTTGACAGGCAGGAAGATTTGCATTCACTCCCTCCATGCTTATCCCAGTGGCAGAAGCACATAGGATACAGCTCTGGAAGAGCTGACATAGCTGGACATGAGCCAGCACAGCTCTGGCTTTAGCTTATACTTGCTTGTCTACCATGGGCACAGTAACTGCCCCAGACAGGACTCCAACAAAGACGTTCAGATCTCCGAATTCATCCAAGTTGTGGCAGTCATATGCTGCTCTAAACTGATCATCTCATTAAAATTAATGCACCATACTAATGGATTTATCTAATACCAGTAGTCTTATGCTGCCAATGCTGTCCTGAGCAGGAGGAAGAAAGCCTGTGGTCAAAAGAAGCCCTGTAGAAGTGTGTACAGAGGGGATCTTATTTCTTTGACTTTGCTTATTGTAGTGGTTAAACTCGTATGCCCCATAATGACAAGAGAAGCAAAAGTGGGACAAAACCTCCCCAGAGATACGTCTCCAAAGCACTGAGATATATTCTTTTGCACTCTGTTGCAGTGTAGGAAACCTGGCTGATGTGCCTGACGTTAGCACCAGCTCATCCAAGCTCACATAAGACGAGTCTGGTGTCCCTAAGCCTTCCCAAGCCAGACTGCTCATGTCAGAGCTGACCCTTGAGGTCCAGTTACTCTCCTGCTCTGGAGTTGCTAGAAATGTTAAAATTCACTTCAAGCGTGTTCACAGATCTTCTCATAATGTTCTGTACTTAACAGACAGAGTTCTCTGAAAAATTCATTTCATTTTTCTTCCATGTAGCCAGGCAGGGCTGGAAGAGCAGTTTAGAGCTACAGCTACTCTGTGACTTGAAGGCAGCTTGAAAACAATTTTGAAATTTCTAGGGCTGTTAGTGCCACCACATGCTCCCTGCTAAATGCAGGAGCCATTTGTAAGTACACATGACCTCTATTCCGAGCAGTGCATGGCTCAGTCTAAAGGAATAAACAGTAATAGTCCAGCGAAGGAGAGATGTGTGCCAAGACCAGCTCCAACTGGACTCTGCTGCTGACTGAAGGAATGAAGTTCCTGTTCCAGAGCCCTCAGCTACAGGACAAGATATCTGCCCACACTGGGATGATGTAATACTGACAGAACAATGTAACAGTGTAAACCCTTGTCACACTCTAACAACCGACCTGAACATTGATGAATAAGATGTGAATCATAGTGGAAGTAAGCATTTCTAAATTGTTGCAAACACTGAGCAATAGAAAGAAAGGTAAGAAAGGTCATGCCAGACCTCAAAGAGACGAAGCTACAGAGACAAGCACTTCTCAAGGTAATGTAGCTAGAGAGGATGGGAAAGAGAGAAAGTGGATAAGGGGAAAAAAAAGTATGAAAATTTAACTAAGAAAGGAAAAAAGCCAATAATAGGAAAACCTTTTCAGAGGGAAAATTACAAATTAAAAAAAAGCCCAAAATGTTGAGGAAAGTCAACACACTCCAATTAAAAAAAAAAAAAAACAAAAACAAACAACAACAACAACAGAGCACAAATGAAAAGAACAGAAATGAAAAGCTCCCCAAATATTTGCAAGTGGTTTTCCCACAATACTCTTGGTTCTTCCTGTTAACACTTTGTGTTCATTCCTAAAGTACTTTTAAATCACAAGATCTGGTTAATCAAATATGGATAATATAGATATTCTCCTTGCTAAAAAGCCCAGGAAAAATATTGTGTAAGTTCTAGAATATGACTGGTATCTGCTTTTCCCATTAGTCTCACAAATTTGAAGACACCAATCATCCACTAGAATTCCTGATCTGGTTTGTCAGACACCACTCCTGTGAGTTGAAAGCACTTGATAAAAGAAGACACTCACAACATTTAAATAATCACTGCGTGATTAATCTCAGTTTTGAGGTTGTTGTCCTTTATGATTGACAAGGTTAGCGCTTTCAAGGTTCCTCCTCTTTGTTTGTATTCTGATTGGACTAATGACTTTGACACAACATAGATTTTGTTGTCCTACTTTCTACTTTAGATAGTAATTCACCTCTTCCTCCAACAATTAAGATTTATCTTGGAAAATTACTAAACTATACACTACACTGAACATAAGTCAAAACAATTTTCCGTACAGTTTGCAGGCCCCAGAGGAAACTGCTAGCATGTGCATATTGCACCCTCCATAAATGAGTGCATGAATTATACATCAACGTTATACATCTCAATTCTTTTTAGATTATGAGTTTTTTATAGAGTACATTAAGATTATACAGAATTTAGCATGCAAAGTCACACAGTCTTGCTTACTGCATAATAAAGGTACCAGATCATAACTTCAGAGAATATCACTGTACCATTTACAAAAATAGACACAATGGAAAGCTTCAAAAAGCAAAACACAAGGAGCTCACCTGTATATCAGAAAAGCTCCAAGGTCCCAGTGACAGACCATCAACAGAAAACAGCAAGCAACTGTATCATCATAGGCCTTAGGTGTACCAGTGACTACCTAGTCTAGTCTACTAAAACATCTAAACGTCACATCTTTCCCTGGAAATCTGTGAAAGTTAGCAGCAGATGTGGATTCTCCAACTGCATATTTTTTTCTGATCATGAGTTGAAGCTAGCATAAACCTTCAAGGTTACACAGGCTACAATTTTATGATCCTGGAATCAAAGATTTCAAGCAAGGGAGAAGCCACCTTTCTGAAGAACCAATCCAAACAATCACCATTTTCTTGGCACAACATGAAAAGATCTATTTTCAGAATGTAAACAGCTATATTCTGAGAAGCAAATTTCAAGGACTGCAGAAAGAGCAAGAACAGCAAAAAAAGGAATCCATGTTAGTAATGCTGGGCAAATGGGAAAGAGGATTATGAAGAGCTTTACCACATACATATGAAAGAGTAATAGGTTGAGGATTGGAGCAGAAATTAACAATGATGGAGAAATTACTACAGTCATTTGATATTGAACAGAGTCTGGAAATGCAAGTATGTGGTAAGAGAAGATGAGCCATTAATATAAGTAGACAAATTCAAGTAAAGGAAAACATGAGGATATTCACATTTAGATGACATGCTGGGAAAAGAGAATTTGACTACTTTTTCTGTATTTAGGGAAAGCAACCATTGAAAGAAGGAATCTGAAAATAAATCCCCCTCAAAAAAACTGATTTGAAAATCAATGTCAGGTAGAAAAAGACACTTTCTAACTATGATCCCCAAAAGTCTAATTTTAGCATTCATAAAAAGGACTGCCACTAATTCACCAGGACCTTTAAAGTAAATGGATTTACTGAACAGTAGAGATAGAAGACATTTTTAGAGATCAGAAATCACAAGTGGAAAGGCAAATCTTGAAAGAATTACAACTGGTTTGAATTAAGTGAAGAGTTTTAATGGTTTTTTAATTAAAACCATTCTCATTCCAAAATTACAGTTTCATTCCCAGTCAGAATGATACATTCAATGTGGAGTAAATCCAAACAATTTTAAATCTGTTTTTTATGCTTGCCCCACAACAATATCCATTACTCACACAAGTCTGGTAAGTACCCTTTACTCAGATGAAGGAAGGAGTAATTAAATATTCTCATGTATGATGACACCTGAAACAGAAACTCCTGCCTAAGGTTAAAGTCAGTATTGTAAGCAGTTAAGCCAGTTCAGTCAAAAGGCTTCTCTGATTTCTCAGTTGATTGCCAGGCAATGGGTAGAGGCATAGATGTTTTTAGCTCTGCATTGTTAGATGCTGAGGAAAACCAAAACACTAAAAGAAACCCAGCAGACAGCACAAATTTTGTTCATTTGGAGCAAATGCAGGGCTTACTGTTGTACAGAACCAGTTGGAAAGTCCTACTTGGCTACTATAAGTTAAAAAGTTGCTTGTGGAAGTCTATTTGTATACTGTGTTATGGGAATTAAGCTAACAGAATTGCAAAAAATAATTACCAAGGATTATCAAAATCTGCTAATTATTGAAGGAAGCCAGAAGAGCTTCCACATATTGGCAAACTGTTTATGTCAAAGGACAAGGAATTACTATGAAGCCATTGTTCAGAAAAAATACCCATATGAAAAGGCATAAAACCCAAGAAACAGAACCTTGCAGTCCTCCTCTGAACTGGCCTCCTAGGTCACAAGGCCTCATGAAAATGCACAGTGAAGGGGGAGAAAGATGCATCCACATACTAGCAGATATTTATATGTTTATGTCTGCACAGAACCTTTGCTTCTGCCTTGGACCGCGCCTTTGAAAAAAGATAACTGACACTAACAGCAGGCCTGGCTATGCAGCCCCATTCAGGTTTTTATGTCATTTTTTGTGCCATGCTTTTAAATTATAACACACAAGGAAAAAACAACCAAACAAAAAAAAAACCCCTGAAAAACCAAAAACCACAGCATCTGTCATGTACAAAGTTTTTTGCAATAAAAGTTGCATATGTGTTTGTTCATAATCAGGTCCATAAGCTTTTATACATGAAGGCAGGCCTCAAGTTCCTCATCTGTCTAGCACAGAGAGTAATGAGATCAGAAGTGATCCTGGATCAGTGTCCAGGAAAGTGCTGCCTCATCCCTTTTCTGTTGTGATAGTCAGATTCTTTGTACCTGAGTTGACAGCTGCTGTATTAACCCAGATGCATACCATAAAATGTCTTTAAGGGCCTTATAGAAGAGGAAGGTGGCCTTGAACCTAATGTATTTATTTAGTGAAGTAAAACTGTGAAGGTAAGATAGGTCACATGCTCACAGAAATTTCTGTACTTGATGAGATGTATTCTTGACAGCACTGAAGAAGTCAGGAGAACAACACCCCTGTCTGGGATTCAGCCACCAGCAGGGATGCATAGGCACCTCAAGGACACAAAATACCAAACAGCAACAAGATTCTTACTTTCTGCAAGCTGCCACTTATATCACCAGTGACAGATCTTTCATGATATCCCTGCCTTTGTTGTAGCTTGGGTGTAATAGAGGAAATGCTGGGAAAAGGATGGCAATAGAGTTTGAATGCGTCTGACATAAATGTCACTTCTCTTTATAAATAAGATAAAAGAAAGCTTATGATTGATTATGTTCATAAATGTTTGTTTTCTAAGGAAAAATATCCTCCTCAAAAGGAGAAGTTAGTAACTGAAACTTTGTTCAGCTTTTCAATGTTGTTCTTTTCTTATGTAGAGACTTCTCACAAAACCAGGGGTTTTAATTCTCCCATGGGATATTTAGAAGGAGATTATTATTTACTAACTACTTAGGCCTAGACACAAAGATTTTTACTTCCAGTTATCAATTTTTTTCAGCTCCTTCTTTTGGAATGTCGAGCAAAACTCTGTTACAAGAGCATGGAATTTAAAGACTGTATATTTTTCTTGGCCTTAGCCACATAACCTCTACTTGTACACTAAAGGAGCATCAAAATGTGCCTGGCTTGGCATCCATTATGTTTTTATTTCCAGAAGATATAAAGATATAAATATAGATATAAAGATATTTCCAGAGATGTAAAATCAGAATAGGTAAGGGTCTGCTTTTCCCAAATTACTTGTAAAGCTATTGGACAAATATATAGCTTAGGTTTTCTGGGGGGTTTTTTTGGTCTCATGTTATAGACAGATCCAGTATTTTGATGCATTACATACTAAAACCCCTGTAAACAATGAAAACTCCTGAAAGCCTGTGAAAACTCTGAAGCTGCTTGGAGTTAGTAGATGCATTCAGTCTGGCAGCTCCTAATTACATCATCAGCTGTTTGCCTGTTTTTAATCCACGATGTTAACATTTTACTACCCTAAGCAAATTGCTAATACCTCAAGCTAGCAAACATATTGGTCTTTAGTATTCTACCCATCTACTAATACTTAGCTCTTGACCTGTGTTTTTAGGTAAAGTACATTTCATGACTAATATACTGCTATCTCTATGCATGGCTATATGGAAATGGAAAGAAATATGCATATAGACTGAAAGAAATATGCATTCTTCATTTATGTTTTCTCAGAAGTAGTAACTCACACGTTGTAAAATTATGGAAAAGAATAACTTATATTTTTAAGATCTGCTGGCAGACAAGCTGATATGGGGGAGTTTAGTGCCTACTACCATCCTGGTTTTGATGCATCTGTGACAATTTTCTGTGATGCAGAAAATACTTCATGGGCCTAAAATGGTACCTAAAACCACTCTTGAAAGAAGGCAAAATCACCAAAGCTCATTTAGAATTAAATAGTGGGACAGTTGTTTTAATTTCAGGACATTCTCTTTGTTTTACATCAGCAACAGTCTCATGTGACTGAAATATCATAGGTCATTCCAGGATAAGGAACCAGAGTGAAACCTCAGCTTTTTCTTTTTGGACTTAAATTCCTTTTTAATTCCATACGAATGATTCCCTAAAACCTTAGGATTACTGTCAGCTGTCCAGGATTCCATCAAATTTCAAAATTATTTTTAAGCCTGGAGACAGCATTCCTAAGTGTAAGCAAAGTTGCATGCAGCAGAATTATTTTTCTGTCCTTAAAAGTCACATTCTATTTATAAATCTGGTACAATACTAATTTTTTTGCAACTTCATCACATTGTGAACTCCTGTCTCATTTGTTCTCCATCACGCTCAGGTCTTCCTCTGCATTTCTGCAACTTATGATTAAGGAACTGGCCTTTAGTAAAAATAACAAAATCAATCAATCCTTACCCATAATTTTGAGAATTCAGACAATCCAACAGAATATTACCCTACTCTCCCAACTCCATCTTCTCTAGTCGCACTGCAAATAAGCACATTTACTCCCACCACATAGTAATCCTATTATAATTACTTCTCAGAAAACCTTTGTTGTGGATTGAGAGGAAATAGAGAAGAACATAAAAAAACCCCTGCGCCAGAAGCTCCAGTCCTATCAGGGATAGGTTAAATGTTCCTTCAAGCACCTGTCACAATCCTGCCATTCTTAACACCTCAGAGTAGAAATAAGAACTACTGCGTTATTATCCTTTGCTCCACCACCTTTTCATTAACAACTCGTATCTGAAGCATTTTGTTACTATCTCTGGTTTCCCTCCAAGCCCCACACAGCTGGAAAATTCCTGCTTGGTAGCAAGTGGACCATTTTCCTCGGCTTAGCAAGGGCACTAGACTATTAAATTTGGAGTATGGTGAAGTTACATTTTATATTGCATTTCTGCAATCAGTAACATCACAAACTTACATATAAAGCAGGGTAAGATGACATTCTTAGTTGACATGATTCTAAAAGTTGATGCTTCATGAAAATCAAGAAAATAAACCCCATTTTGCAACATTATATACTTTTTATCAACAACCTTAGCTGCTCCAAATTTAGCTTCCTGATTTGAAAGGCAGTCTCTCTTCTGCTGATTGCATTCCTACCAAGCAGCAAACTTGCAAAAAAAGGAAACACTATGGTCAGCTTGTTTCTACTCATGTTATACTGCACACACTGATAAAGGCAAAGGGATCCTCATCCCTGGTTTTCTGGACTTGGCTAGGCAAAACCACGGCTGATCTGATTTAGTTCCAGAGTAAGTTCAGCTTCAAGTAGGAGATGGGGTAGATGGCATCCACATTCTAAACACTCTTGGGAATCTGGTCTGTCTGTGGAAGTGGTAGGAAAGTCAGTTGTATCCCAGTGCTTTATAGATGTCAAATACTGAACAAGGCAAGAGGAGCAAATCCATGTAAAAATAAAAACAGAGTCAAAGGATGCTTTGTTTCTCCTGTTTCACAACAGCAACAAGAGCCAGGAGCAGGCAGAAAATACAAAAGATCTTTTTCTCTCTGGCAGCTTGGGTGGGTGACTCACAGCAAGTAATGAACTCTTTGCATACTGCTCCTGTCAGCATTGAGTGAATTTGCCTTTGAGCCCTGACCTGAGCCACGTAACTGCAGACAGAAAGAGGGAGCTTGGCTTCTTCCTACAAGTTCTGTCAATAAGCCATAATGCCAAGGAGAGCTGAGGACAGCAACCACTGAAACTTAGACTGTGCAAAGCAGCTCAAAACCAAGTGACGAGAAAGCAGGTTGAGAAAATTCTAGCATTCTCATATCCCACAGCTGCTCTGAATTGCAGCATGCTGAGTCTCTCCCAAGACTTTTCTTCCCAGAACTCAGAGTGCCTCTGGATCCTTTTCCACCTACATACTTCAAGCCAGAAAAATACTTCTTGTACTTCTCTAGCAGCTAAGTTCCTCACCAAAACTTGCAACTTTCCTTGTGACTTCTTACTTACAAACCAAACCTAAAGATTGAACAAAGGCAGTGTTTGCTTGTGGGGAGCAGGAAACAGGATTTGAGTATGATTTTGTAATTAACTCATTTTTGTCCAGCTACTATATAATGTAATTGCACACAATCATCGAGGCACTGATGGCACACTTCACTGAGAGTGTCATGCATTTTCACAGCGCTTATATACCTGGAGAAAGCTGCTCACATTCACACTCTTCAGACAAGGTCTTGATGTAAAGATTTGGGTTTAAATTTCCACTTGTGTTTTCAAGAACTGATGCACTTGTGTATCAGCTAAACTTGCTATTACATTTACTAGACACACACACCTTAATTATAGTTCATTAGACCTTCATCCATGGGTGCTGGCTTTTAGTCTCCATAGCTCAGACACCACCATACCAGTGTCTTCCTTCTCCATGTAAATAGGATTTTTTCATATATATGTAAAAGAAATTAGCAGTATGGCTGTTGGCATCTGCTCCAGTGCAGCTGTGGCCCCAGCTGATTTTCTTCCCTGGGGTAAATGAACAGCACAACACTTAGATTCTGGGGTGCAGTTGGTGGGAGGGTGAGTTTACTGTAGACAATACCTTCATAAAGACCAATAATATCAGTTATTTGTTTTCAAACAAGTTGTTTCACAAGAAGTATGATTTAAGAAGCATTTCCAAAATTTCTCAAGCTTAGGAATGACAAACCTGGGTTTTCTAGTCTTTACCGCATATAGTGTGTTACTGCTTGCACACCAGGCAGAACAAGAGCTTCTTTTGCCTGCTTTGCACAGCTCGAGGCTAAACACAACCCTCTCTACACTGTGCTTTGTAACTGGAAGTTTCCCTGATCAATTCACCAACACAAGGACCGAAGTGACTGTTAATATTCAATGCAGGGCTGGTGGAAGCTTTTAGGTGCATACCTGAAATGGATCTTTCTTTCCCACATTCTGGAAATGGCTCAGGAAGTGGCAGCACACTTTCCTCTTTCCTGAGGATTTCCGCCTTTATGTTAAAGAATAAAATATTTTGTAAAAAGAGGTGCTTTTATTTCGTGCTGAAATAGTCCTTCCAAAGAAGTCCCTTCCTCACTTATGCTTTCTAACCCCCTACTTCAAATCTACTTCAGTTCAGTTTTTAGAGCAGCAAACTTCAGAGTTGCACATAAGTAGGATGACCTATGGATGCTGAGAAGAACACCCATATCCCAGGCTCTCCTGCAACTGTGGTGGATTAGTCCTACTGAACACAATGTCTCTCTTCACCACTCCTAAAACAGCCTGCAGACACCATTAGTGACCCAGCTGCCATGCAGGCATTTGTCCATTTGAAACTGTCCCTGACAGATACAAAGCTACTGAAAACCACTAATAAGAAATTAATTATTTTTAATTCCAGTTAGGCTAGATCTGAATCTGTGACTGTGGCATGAAAGAGAATGAGTTCTGTGAACTTCCTACAGGAAGTTCTAAGGAAAGCTGCATGATGTCAGCCATTGCCTCCTTTCTGGCAGACAATCTCTGTTCAAGGTCAGGTAAGGGCAAAATAAGTGAACACAAAAGTAATTGTTTAAGGGAAAAAAGAGACAACACCAACAAGACTTGGAATTTTAACTGACATGAAAAGAGTTGATGCTTATTCTAAAGATGCAAATATTGGTAAATAAACACATCTGTTTTCATTTGAAGATAGAACCATTGAAATGTTTGTCCTTGCTATGTTGTCTAATTGATCACATCTGGATGATTGGATTTAATAGTGTTCCTGGCATGTGATCTTTCCTCCTCTTGTTTCTATATCTCAATTTTTTACAGCATATTAGAAAACAGTTTGCAACTTTTTTTTCTGATTACATATCACCCTTACAATATCTCTTGTTATTTTAAAGACATTATGAGTTTTAGGAAAATGTTCTATTCCTCTGTCTTCTGTCTCTACTATATTTATTTGGTCACTTTCCATATGCTGGTGAGAAATCTACAGTTTTTACTTACAGGAGATCTGCAATTACTATAATTCAGCTTCACCAATATAAATAAAAAAAAAATCTTTGTGAAACTACAGTCTCATAAGTATTATATTCACTTAGTCTATAAACTTAAAGTCAATCTGGTGAAATCTAGAAAGATAGATATTTAATACAAGTTTTAATTTTTGCTTTTCTTCTGTGGTTCATTAGGTCACTTCCAATAATGTACAAGACCCATTGTAAATTTTGGTTTTTTAAAATAATACTTGGCTAAAGTCATCATTTCAAACTATGCACTCTTCAAAAATGAAGTACTATTTGCAATTAAATACCAAATTGGGAGTCAGAAATCCTGGAGTATCAAGACCAAAAACCTGATTTATGGCAAGTTGCTCTTATGGCATTCATGACCACATTAAACACAACTACAGGAAAGGTAAAAACAGTGTAAAGTGTCAATAATTTGTATTTAAGATTGAAAAATTAGCTTGGTTTTTTTGTTTGTTTTATTCTGTTTACAAATCTCTTCTGATTGCAATCTTTTCTGGCCTTCTTATTTAAGGACTCAACTCTATAAATACGTATATAAATAAATTTACACTTACTTCTACCTATGTGAAATTATAAAACCACACAAGAAACAGTGAAGGACTTAAGTGAGAACATAGTTCCTCTTAATACACTGACTACTATTCCTGCAGCAGAATTGCAGCCTCTTCCAAAACTGTGAAGCTATTTTGCCTATTTATCAATCAAGATTTACATGTTTACACACCAGATGTGATCTAACGGCCATTACCGGCTTTCTGTTAGAAAAAAGACTGATTACATCAGTCTGGAGCCAACTGTTTGTAAAACTGTTGTAAAAAGAGTATATGCAGAGGAATAGCGATCACAAGTCACTTACTCAGCATATTGACCCAAGTCTTGCCACTGAGTTTAAGAGATTCAAATTTAGACCTGATGAGCACCTGCTGTCAGAAGTGGTAGCTGCTAATGCCAGTCATCTCCAAGACCCAGCAAGCACAGGTGAATTTAGCAATCTCCAGCAGCAAAAGAAGACCTCAGACTACAGCTTGTCACCTTCATTTAGGTGCCAGGTTCTTCAGGAATAGGAGTCTCAGAAACATTCACAGATGATCTGGTAACTTGATACATCAGAACAACAAGTATTATAGTCACTGAGCATATATCCCAGAGTGGAGAGAATGTAGAAGATAATTTGCTCAAAATAAAATTCCATTAGAAAAGTGACTCACTGAAGATTAGCTAAGTCTTTCAAAAGTCTCTTACCCCTTAACAGTAACACAGGCATTTTGTAAAGTCCCTCTCTTCAGAGATTCAAAAATCTCACAAAGTAGATCAGATTGCAAAAAGGAAATCCTTTGATTTCCTTTGAAAATGAAGTCTCAGAAATTGAGAGCTTTAAAAGCTCACCCTTGTGCTGGTATTCTCTTATTCGGGATAAAAGAGGAAATTGTAGGAGTACAATTCAAAATAATAACAGGATCAACCTCTGTATTCCTCAACAGCCCAAAGATTATATGTTCCTATTACCTTTAGGGCATGATAGAAAAATCCCTAGTGGGTAATTTCCAGCTATGTTTCTTCAGAAAGAAGTCTAGTTCCTGTCCTCCAAAGGCCTTAAGTAATGTAACTTAAAAAACATCAAGTGCAGGAGATTCACAGGCAAGGGCAGTTCACATCCCAGAAACATTTATGCAGTGCCCTTAACTGCTAATGTAGGCAGACCCATTCAATCCCCAGAAGCAAACGTTTCTTCAGCAAAAGAAAACTGGCTAAGATCCCATTCATGACCATCTGCATGCAACAGCTATTGCAAAACTAACAAATCAGGTATGAATTTGAAGTTCAATAGCCATTTGTCTTGTTTCTCTCGCAGCTCTGTCTCCTGCAGGTTACACTGGGGTGGCTACAGAAGCTGCTGTTCACAGCTGGACACGTTGTCTCTCATTCAGAGGTTTCTCCTCCATTATTCATGAAGTAACGGCTGGGGCACCACAAATTACATACTAAAATTAGTAATAAATCATAACTAAGAATGCATTTTTGTCCTAGGTAATCCTAGGCATCATAAGGAACATAAAAACCATAGAATTTGTAGATAGCCTGAAAAAAACTTGTCAACAAGGATTCGTAGGAATGCCTCGTGCTGGATCTGAGAACAAGGTGGAAATATGAGTGACCCCAGAAGAACTCACCAAACATGATCTAAATATAACTGGTGTCTACACCAAATCCAATGTCTTTCACATTCCATCTCGTTTGACATGCTTCTTTCATAAATGAGCCTTCACAGGCCAACAGAACTCTATTTGTCCCACACACGCAACTCCTTTTGAAATAGCTAATTGTGTAAAAATAATTACTCACATGGACAACCCTCCAACAAGCGTAAGGTCAGACAGATCTTTTGATGTATCTGTTAGTCTTGACTTCAGTCTGAATGGTAAAAAAAATGGATGTAGCCTTTTACCAAAAGAATGTACAATGTGCAACATTTTTAAACCGAAAATTTCTTCCCACCTGTTCATACAAGAGTACAAGAAAAAGAAAAAGAAAAAGAGAAAAATAAAAAGAAAAAGAAAAAATTAATAAAAAGACCAGCTTCAATATTATTTTTAAAATAGATTTTCAGTTATGCTTCTAGTTCTGGTTCAGGGACCTTTTAGGTAATGATGGGTAAAATTCACCTTCATGAGTACAAACAGAGCTTGAAAGCTCACAAGTTATTTCAGAAAATTGTCCACAATTACTTTTTTTGATGCTGCAAAAAAAGAATTATTTCTATGTCTTCTAAGAAAATGCTGCTTCTATTTATGTAGAAAAGCCTCCAGGAGACCATTCTATCTTCTAAAAAGGCAAGGACAGCAATACTCCAAGTACCTGTCAGGCTGTGTGATAAGCCACAGGCTGCATTTTGCTGATCATGTTAGGCCCCAAAAGAGGCAAATACTTTAACTTTGTAATATGAAATTATGTTTCTGCTGAGAATATGTCCTGATAGCTGACAGCCATTTCTCCTGGATTTAAAGGAATCATACAGCAAAAATCCACCTGTCATGTTTCAGCAAGCAGGAGTGCTGCCTCTGGTTCTTACCACCTTCTTACATTACCTCCCATGTTGTAACTTTATCTGTTTTGTAGTATGTTGTCATTATGGCTTCCAAAATTAAGTCTTCTCCTTGGTGAACAGTGCAGAGACGTGAGTAGCCAAAATAGACAATTTTATTATTAAAGCATTCTTTATATCATCTCCCTGTAATGAAGACATCAACATTTATGAGGAGCGTTTGCACTGGTTTGAAAACTTTTCTGACAAAGAACACACGCAAACACATGCTTTTCTGGCACATGCAATGTGTTTCAAGCAACGTGTGAAATGGCAAATGTGAGGACTTCAATATTGGATCCCCAGCAAAATGTAGCCGCTTTTGAAAAACAGAACACATTTTCTGTGAAGACAAGGGATTCACGAGATAACCACAACTTTGAAGAAGTTAAGAGGTACTGCCCCTGTAAGAGCTGAAAAAATATGTAGATGTGGTGCTTAGAGACATCATTAGGTGGTGGATTTGGAAGTGCTGAGTTAATAGCTGGATTTGATGAAACGAGGTATGTCGCAATCTAAAGATTTCTAGGCGTTAATAAGACAGGTAGTGTCCAGGAACACCTTTGCACATAGAGAGAGGATATAGATAATGTTATTAGCCAGAAATCTGAAAGACTTAAAGTGTTAACTAAAATCTGAACATCAGTAAGAAATGTATGTCTCCATTAACTGCTACATTATCTTTCTGTTCTATTTCCTATCTTTTTAAATATAACAGTCTATCAGTGTATCCTCAATAAATTGAAATGGTTATTTAACTTTATCACAACTCTACCTAGCTTTAAATAAGCATTTCAGAACTGCCTTCTTCTTCTGCAGTCTGTAGTATAATTCATACCTCAGAGCAGCTGCAATTTTGACAAAATCTAGTGTGGAGGATGCTCACTTCATGGTATTTGTGTCACAGTTGTTTTATTAGATGATCTGGAGAAGGAAAAAGAAACCATTCTTCAAACAGATAATATTTATCTCTGGTGTTCATATGGGAAAATTACTGGAAAATTACTGCAAACTTACGTGTACTTCTAGTCAAAATTTCTGAAGCAGCATTAATATTAATGACTTCATTTTTCCTACCTCCATTCTTTAGACTCCTTCAAAATGATGAAGAGAATACCAGCCCTTTTAATTTTATTGATAACATCTTAGATACTACTGTCACCGAGGCCAGACTCAGCCAAACCTAACACATGATCTGTGCACAAACCAAATACCGTATGTGCAGGATGAGCTAAAGCTTTGGCATTCCTCGCTCTTCATGAAGTGTATCATACTGCCTGCAATATGTTGTCCTGAAGATAAAGCTCTGTTTGATGTTGAATGAATAGACTTTGTTGTTGTTCTCTCATCTGCTTAGCTGAAAATTGACTTGAACTTCTATGGAGTCCCGAATAAGCCACATGACAGCATTCAAGAGACAGGAGAGATTAAAAAGAGTTGGGCAATCATTGCAACAGACAAGAACGCTTTATTCATTCTAGAGACGTATTTCTTTTATAGGTCATATCTAAAGATACCTAAAATATCTTCTCCCATGCCCTCCCAGGACTGAGGAGGGGAATGAAGGAGAAAAGTGAAATGACACAGCATCACAGAAACAGATTATTCTCCACAAATTCTTCTTTTCATGACTCAAAAATTCATATGCACCTTAGCCTTTCTCTGGGTAATTTTTAGGATACACTACTCCAATCAGACTTTGAGGTCATCTTAGTTTATGAGTCAGGCTATCACACCTGCAGTACAAGATTACAGGAAACTGCAGTATTTCCCAAATTGAAAATGACCTACTGTACAGCTATATTGCTGTTGAGAGGTACTAAAATTATACACACCTGACCTGTACAGGAAGACTGGAATTTTAATCCTGAAAATTGAGAACATCTTTAAGACTATCAGGTTTCACAGATGCACAAATAACCAAACAGAAAAGTTTTTGTACTAGTACCAAATCTTAAAGTTACTGTGTCTGTATTGATTACACAGCAAGTTTATACATAGCAGCTGACAAAAACATGAACCAGTGCTAAAACCACATACTATTTTGAATGACATTGGAAGAAAACCAGTTAGAACTGCTGGATGTTCTGACATCTCTTGCTAAATCAAAGTGATTTTATGAGTTAATCTTTCATGGTATCAAGAAATCAGCTAAGAAGAAACTAGATCTAGAAAGAGTGGCTAGTAATCTTTGTTAAAGCTATCATGATACTGACTCTGGTTATTGAATAATTCATACAATCCAAATAACAGGTGAATGTGCTCAGATTAAAATCTATTTCAAAAAATCAACAGATTTTTAATGAAATTTAGAGATGATTTTCAAAAAATTATACTTATATTTAATGATCTTTGTTACTAGAGTATTAAGTATGTTTGTGATGCTTATGTTGCAAAGAAGTTGCAATGAAGACATCAATTATTAGAAAGTGTATAATCTGTTCTCAGCATTAAAGGCTTGTTTTACTTTCTACTCATGCACTTAACAGGATAATTTAGGTATAAAGTGCTTTGCTGCTTTTCAGTAAATATTTCAGTAGTTCCATGAAATTTAATTCCCATTTTATTATTACACAAGTGATAGTCCGAAGGGACTTACAAATTCTTAACTTTTCCATCCTGTGTCAAAAGAAACAGCTCCTTTCCATGGACAGACACAGATAGTGCCTGCTGGCCAGAATGGAGGTAGAGAATGTACTGTTTATTAGAAATGCTGGCTGCTGTTAAAACTATTCCTGTCATTTTGCAACACAAGCTAGCAAGTAAAAGACACAATGTCAATAAATAAAATCTTTTATTGGTATCTAATTCTCATGATCTTAAAGATAATTAAATTCCACAATAAGCCCATATTTTGGAAGAATTTTAACCCTTCTACAATCTGGGTGTCTCTATCTACTTGAGGAGCAACTTTAATTTGTCCTGCAGTAGAAAACTCCTCTGCTTTCCAAAAGCAAACGTTTATTTATGTAAATATTGGGACTTCAGATGCAAACTAAGGTCAATACCATGTCTATTTTTTCCACTATAATACACAGGGTACTAAGTAAAGGAACTGCTGGTGTGTGCTTACTTCTAAAGGTGTCAGTTTCCAGAAATGGAATCCAAGATCTGTAGTCATAAAACCATTGTTATGGGGTAGCAGTTTTAATTACTATGTAATTTTAATTACTAAATTACTGCAGTATGTAGTCTGGAGAATGTAATAATGGACCAACTCTAAATAATCCCATCAGTGCAAATTCAGGGATGTGACTCCCACTTTTTAAACCAAATTATCTCATTTTCATGGCTTATAAGACTCCACAGTTAATGAAGAAGAAAATCTTAACTTCAACCCAAACATTCTACTGCTGCCTGTTTGTCTGCCATTCAGATACATATAACAAAACCATTTACACATCTAAGAACATTTTATTCCTTTTAAATCACTACTGTGTTTCAGTGTTCCATTAAAACAATTACATGGTTTTGGTAATATCCTTGCAGATTGCCTTGCATTAGAGACTCTTATGATGATGTCATCACAGTGGACAGATTCTTCCCTTTGATGTCCTTTTTTTTGGTGCTTTTTCAAACAACTGGCATCTTTAAGATAGATGAGATGAAGAGGCTGAGAAGACCCGATTGTTGAAACTGCCACTGAAAAAGATGGAAGCAAAGCATTGCTGATTGGCAGCTCACAAAGTTTTTATATTACTTTTCCTCCACAATTTCACTGGGAGAAAGACTGAAAATATAGGCTGCTGTCACTCTTCCCTCAGGAAGGAAGAGCACTTCCACTTCATATAATCTCATAGTGAAGATGTGGGTTCAGATCCCTGCGGGCAGAGTAGAGATGTGAACTGGTTTTCCCACATCCTCTGTGAATGTTCCAGCCACACAAGTACTGGAAAATGCTGTCATTATTCATCCGCCCAGTCTGTGAACCAAGACTTTTCATTCCAATGCTATTCGTGAAAAGTGATGGGCATTAAACTATTTCAGAAACGTCAAAAGAAACTATTGTAGTCTTCCCTAAATTGGCTTTTTAAATTAATTTATTTATTTAGAAAGTAACTAATACACAGGATCATTCATCCATTTTCTACATTCAAGGTAGTAAGTCCAGCTGCTCAAAACTATTCCTTCCCAGAGAGTGAAACTCCATCACCCCTATCAGGACACAAGTAATTTATTGCTTTTATCCCCCTTGGAGTAAGTGCATGCATCCTTATTGCTCATTCTATTCTTATGCCTGGAGGACAAACACATTTATGTTCATCTTAATTTTTTCCTTGAGTCTTCCTGTAATGGGTTCAAGAAATTTATAGATCACACATGTTTTTTGTCCACCCTGACAGAGCACTGGGACATCAGTTCCATCAGAACTTCAAGAACCAGCCCTGCTTTAATTGCCCACTCCTTTGCCCACCAATATCTCTATGCAGCGCTCTGGGGAAGCACCTCCTTCAATCATTTTGCATTTGAAGCCTGTCACTGGGACCCAACTCCCATCACATATTCCAGGAAAAATACCTGTGTGTCCTGTGACTATAATGCCTCTTCATCAAATATTCTTTAATTTTCATGGCTGGAAAGACTTGACATCTGATAAATGCTCCCTACTTGCTTATTGAAACTAAACTTCCCTGTTACTTCATTGTGATAAATTAAAACCATGTATTTAAAACCACGTTGCTAGTTTTAGAAAGAAACCCTGAGAACTGAAAAACAGTGATAACATAATTCAAATGCTAACTTATTATTCTGAGTATATTTCACATAAGTATAATTTCAACCCAGTTTTCCAATTCTACAATTAGATTTCCAATTCTCCAAATCAGACACACTCATATTTTGACTGTATAACTTACACTCCCAAGTCTGGAGGCTCATGACCGGGAGTGTTGATGCCACAGCAGTATTTTTCAGGCATCCTCCAAATGCCTCCATCTCTCTTCTGTCACTCTGATACTCCTTCTCTTCTGAGATGCCTCCCTCAGTGCTCTCCTAGTATGATGCCACACACAGAACACTGGCTCATGCTCTTTCTCCTTAGCCTCTGCTTCCCCAAATCCTACACAATGGAAAAACATAAAGAACATTAACCACCATGTAGGCTCCCTGTCCTAGTAATTATCACTGTAATCTCTTTTCACACCATCTTAATCCTTCTTAGGTGGACTTGCATATAAAACTAGAAATAAAAATATTCAGAAAGCATAAAGTTTTATTTCTGATTCAGATTTAACTACCTGAACTAGTTTGGTATGGAATACAATAATCTGCACTAGAAGATGACTCCTGGATGTTTTCCAAGTCAAAGTAAAACTAATATACAGTGGTATGTTTTTTTCATTAACACACGATCAGTTATTTCAGTTTCAGAACTTAAAGGAAAATGTAACAAAAGGAAAAGTTCAGTCACCACAGTGAATTTTTCTTTCTTAATGCTGATGTCGGTAACAAAAATTTAAATTCTTCTTCCATTATTCCCCTGTATGTTGAGGGAAAAGAAACTCCACCCAACAAAACAAAATGGAAATACTTTGACAATAAGATACATAGTAACCATAAACATAGTGATGAAAGATCCAAAATACAATGAAGTTGTTTAAACACTCTCTAAAAAATATCAGCACAGAAAAAGTTGGACCTTTGAGCATCATGTGGGCACTTCAACATGATGGGTGAGATCAGTATCTGCGTACCTCACTCAGAGTGAGTGAACAAGGGATGACTTTGCAGTCAGTAACAATGAAAACCTTCCCTTTGGACGTTAGAGTTTTGCCTTGATAATTGCACCTTCAAAAGAATTTTATCAGAAAAGCAGAAAACCACCGTGTTGTGTGATTAGCTGTAACTTTTTTTCGGGCAGGACCATCATGGCGCTGACAAGAAGCTGTTATACATCCCAATGCACAGTCGTGTGTCACGGACTTCTCTTCAGGATGAAAGCTCAACACTACCTGCCGTCAGATTTGTCAGAGATTTAATTGCAGCCGCAACTACCTCCTTAATGTTTTTTAACATCTTCAAAGGAGACAATTAGCGGCTTCCAGCCACGTCAAACAAGCAGCTTCATGGCGTATTTCCCTGCCATGATCTCGTAAGGAATGGTTTTGTCTATCCCATTTCCAACGATTACTAACAGAGAGAACTGAAGTACTTCGGATTTGGGGAAAGGCTGAGGCCGGGCACAGAGAGCTGCAGACAAAAATGCCTGCTGTAAGGGGCAGCTTTGCTGGCTGCAGGTCTTGCTCCTGCTCCGGCAGTGCATTTCCACCCAGAGAAATGCCAGAAACTGGGCTGCCCACAGAAATGGGCCCAGCAGCTCCATGAAGACAAAAAAGCTAAAGAAACGCCGATGCCAGCGCGTCGCCGTGCGGAGACAGCAGCGCCCGGAAGGCCAGAACGCGGGGCGGGGCCGCGGAGCGGCGGGCGCGCGGACTCCATATCCCGGCTGCCCGCGCGGCGGGGGCGGCGCGCGCATGCCTGCCCGGCGCAGCCCCGGCACGGCGCGCGCCTCCCCCTGGGCCGGGC
>VWZV01015324.1:0-79250 GCA_013397155.1 Irena cyanogastra | reverse complement strand
GACTGTTCAAAGGCTGGGGACTCTCGAGCTGGTTGGGATCTATTTGGAAAACTGTTTTTAGCATTGTTTGTTCTAGTTATTGTTGTTGTAGTTGTTAGCAATGTTTTTGGGCTAATCAAGCACATGGTTTTCAAGTAAATATCAAGTTAATCTCCCCCTCCTGAAGTCTATCATTTAGAAGCTCCTGATGCCCCAATAGATGACCTGGAAGACTCAGTAGATAATACTGACCCTCCTGAAGAAGAGGAACCAATTTACTAACCCTGGTTTAGCAAGCATTCTGACTCCCAAATACATTCACTAAATTTCCCCATTTTGTTTGCCAACAATTTTTGGGGTTTGTTTCCTTATCCATGTATGATCATTCATTCCTTCTCCAATCCTTACTCTCAACTTCTTGGAGTTTTTCGCAATTTTCCGGATTACTTCAGTGTTCATTTTAAATAATCATATCTCCTTTCCAGAGTGTTTGTAAAGCTTTCTTTTCTGTTTTCAAGATTTCATTTCCTTTCCCGAAAGGAAGACTTTCCTTTCGGGAAAGGAAATGAAATCTTGCGATTTCAATGGGCATCCTGTGGCTAAGCTCTGGTCCATATCCCTGCACTTTGTGGCATCCCGTGCCTTTTGCTTGTTTTCAGTTTGCCAACAATTTTTTGGGGGTTCGTTTCCTTATCCACGTATGATCATTCATTCCTTCTCCTGTCCTTTCTCTCATCTTGTTGCAGTTTTTCCCCTGATTTTGGAGCTTCAGGAACCTTAATTTAGCTGGGATTTGCTCCTTTTCACTGACTCTTGTCATCTCGGGTCCATTTGCTTTTAGTCACTAAATTTCCCGATTTTCCTTTTTTTTTTCAGTGTTCATTTGAAGTGATTGTATCTCCTTTCCAGAGTGTTTGTAAAGCTTTCTTTTCTGTTGTCAAGATTTCATTTCCTTTCCCGAAAGAAAAGTCTTCCTTTCGGGAAAGGAAATGAAATCTTGCGATTTCAATGGGCATCCTGTGGCTGAGCTCTGGTCCATATCCCTGCACTGTGTGGCATCCCATGCCTTTTGCTTGTTTTCAGCTTGCCAAAAATTTTTTGCTTTTTTTTTTCCTTTAGTCATGTCAGATCATTCATTTCTTCCCCTGTGCTTTCTCTCATCTTGTTGCAGTTTTTCCCCTGATTTTGGAACTTCAGGAAGCCTAATTTAGCTGGGATTTGCTCCTTTTCACTGACTCTTGTTATCGCGGTCCATTTGCTTTTAGTCACTAAATTTCTCAATTTTCCGGTTTACTTCAGTGTTCATTTGAAATGATCATATCTCCTTTCCAGAGTGTTTGTAAAGCTTTCTTTTCTGTTTTCAAGTTTTCAATGAGCATCCTGTGGCTAAGCTCTGGTCCATATCCCTGCACTTTGTGGCATCCCATGCCTTTTGCTTGTTTTCAGTTTGCCTACAATTTTTCATTGTTTTTTTTTCCTTAGCCATGTCAGATCATTCATTTCTTCCCCGGGGCTTTCTCTCATCTTGTTGCAGTTTTTCCCCTGATTTTGGAACTTCAGGAAGCCTAATTTAGCTGGGATTTGCTCCTTTTCACTGACTCTTGTTATCGCGGTCCATTTGCTTTTAGTCACTAAATTTCTCAATTTTCCGGTTTACTTCAGTGTTCATTTGAAATGATCATATCTCCTTTCCAGAGTGTTTGTAAAGCTTTCTTTTCTGTTTTCAAGTTTTCAATGAGCATCCTGTGGCTAAGCTCTGGTCCATATCCCTGCACTTTGTGGCATCCCATGCCTTTTGCTTGTTTTCAGTTTGCCTACAATTTTTCATTGTTTTTTTTTCCTTAGCCATGTCAGATCATTCATTTCTTCCCCGGGGCTTTCTCTCACCTTGTTGCAGTTTTTCCCCTGATTTTGGAACTTCAGGAAGCCTAATTTAGCTGGGATTTGCTCCTTTTCGCTGACTCTTGTCATCCTGGTCCATTTGCTTTTAGTCACTAAATTGCTCAATTTTCTATTTTTTTCAGTGTTCATTTGAAATGATCGTATCTCCTTTCCCAAGCGTTTGTAAAGCTTTCTTTTCTGTTTTCAAGATTTCATTTCCTTTCCCGAAAGGAAGACTTTTCCTTCAGGAAAGGAAATGAGATCTTGCAATTTCAATGAGCATCCTGTGGCTAAGCTCTGGTCCATATGACCAGCCTTCAAGAATTCAGCTTCCCATAATCAGGGGGAAAGGTTTGACCAAGGAAAATGTAACCTTGGTGGGAGAGGATCATTCTAGGGAATACACATATTATCCTGGCGGGAATATGCATGCTGAATCTTTGGGCCCTGTCAGGTTGCACCAACAGGTATTGAAGTTGCAGATAGATGTCATGGTGAGATCACTCTTCAGTATTTTTCGTGGATAATGGTATCTGACACTGGTGCCTGAGGCTGGAGGAAAGCAAATGCCACCTCCACCTTCAAGAAGGGTAGGAAGGAGGAAGGCAGGAAGAACCACAGGTCAGTCAGCCTAATCCTGATCCCTGGCAAAGTTATGAAGCAGCCAATCACAATAACTCCCTCCAGGCATCTCAGTGACAAGAAAATTATTGATTTGTCAGTATGGTTTTACCAAGAGGAAATCAGGCTTGAGCAGACTGACAAACTTCTAAGATAATGTGATTGCTCTGGTAGATGAGTGGAACAACGAGCACTGTGTATCTGGACTTTACCACTGCCCTTGGCTACGCCTCCCGTAAGATCTTCATTGTTATAAATATGTGTTCAATTCGTGCCTATAAAATGTATAATCATTCGATATTAAAATGCATGTGTAAGATATAAATGTGTATTTTTCCATCAAACTGAAACATGTCGAAACCACACTCTCTGGAGGGACGAATTCCCGTAAGGGTATGTGGTTCCTTTAACTGATTAGATTCCAGGAAGAAATTTCCAAGATTAAAGCTGTGGAGGAGCAGGAGATGGGCCATCTCAAGAGGAACCACCCGGCCATTACCACCCCGATAAGCTATCTGATGGAGATATGCAACATCTCAGGAACATCAACACTCTCCCTGGACATAGATAAAAATTCATCAATATTCATCATCTCCTCGAAGAGCATTGTTTCATTGTTTCTCGCTGGGACAGACTAAGACACAAAATTGAATATCTTAAGACTTTTGGACTTTGAATACAAAGTCGCCCCCAGCAAAATAAACTGTATATAAGCTCCCCGTTCCGAGACATCGGTGTGAACAGAGCTAGTCTGACACCCTTGGGGTCAGATTGCCGGTCACCCAGCTGTCGATATCCGGGTTCAAGGCTGTATCCCTGCATTGTGGCTTTTTATCCATAATTCTTACCAAATTTGCTATCGAATAAATTGATTTTTATTTAATTGGAGAAATTGGTTCCTAGCATTTATAACATACAAAAAGGACCTTCGCAGATGCCTGCACTGGATGAAGCACCGTGTGAGGCGGCCGAGCGCTGGCCGGCTGAGCAGGCACAGCGCGGCTGAGACAGCGGCAGAGGGCCCGCGGCCCGGCCCGGAGAGGCGACATTGCCGCCTTCCCTGCCCTCGGCTGCTAGCCCCAATAGCCGCCCTTCCTCCTCCTCCCCCGGAAGCGGCGTGCGGCTTTTCCTCCTCCGAGCCGGAACTCGATGCTGCCCATCAGAAGGCAGACGAGGGGAGGCCGGAAGAAGGAGGGACCCCAAAAGAAGGAAAGAGCCCGAAGCGCCGGCTGGGGGTGGCCGCGCCATGGTACTGCCGTGGTAGCCCCGGCACCTGCCATGGGGAACGCGGGGCGCAGCGNGCCCGGCGGCGGGTGAGCGGGGCCGGGGGCTGCGCGGGCCGCGGGGCCGGCGGTTGCAGCGCAGCGGTCGCGGGCGGGGCCCGGCGAGCCGCAGCACGGCCAGCCCGGCGTGCGGAGCCCGCAGAGCCGTGTGCCTTGGGGCCGCGCGGTACGGGAACGTGAGTCAGCACCGCAGCCCCCGCCGTCGTTGTGGAGCAGGAAGCTCAGCCCTCTGCCGCCGTCCTAGAGCGGCCCAAAGCAGCCGCAGCTGCTTAAAACGCCCGAGCTTGCCTGCAGCTGTTACGGGCCGGCCTCGGCTCGTCGGCGGCTGAGCCGCTAGGCTGGAGCTCGGGTCTCGGCTCATGCTGGGGTTTCAGGCTCAGGCATGTCATTGGGCTGCTACACTGCAGCTACGGCTGCTGGAGGAGTGTAGGTACTGACATGCTTTGTAGATAAAACCACTTTTTATATATTTGGAAAAATACAGTAGCGCGATTGGAGTCATGGTCGTTTATCACTTACTGTGGCGTCACTGGTAATGGAGAGTGAATGATACAGGCTTGTTGAATACAAATAGACTGCAAAGCCAAAGAAGGTGTAAAATGGAAAATGCTGTATAATTGAATGAAACTTATAAAGTGAAATTATTTAGTGTATTTTGTTTTTGTTTAGATAATGGAGTCTCATAGCTCTGACAGCCTTCGCGAGAGTAAATCACCAACTTCTGAAAGTGAAGATGAGATTGAGTTTATTGGAGTAAGTAGACCTTGTACTGGAAATAAACTGCTTATTGTAAGAAATACACTTTTAGTAGTCCAGTAAACAGGAGAGGGGTCTTCATTGACTCTGTTGATGAGATTATATTTTGATGTAAAACATTCTTGAATATAAAGATAATTTCATTTGTGAATATTTGTGGCAGATAACAACTTCATCTTAAAGGTTTATATGCGCTTTCTTGGAAGGGTATAAGGTGATATCAGTTGGTCCTGTAGAGAAGATGTGGTCTTGAGTATCTGAGCAGGTGGGGGGTATTACAGTGATCAGTGAGGTATGTGAAAAGGGGCTGTAGATAACTTTCCTGGTAATTGTATTGCATAGCATTTTGCTTTATGAATAGTTCCTCTAAAGTTAATGGAATAAATCATTGCTCATTTTGCAAATCCATGTTGAAATCACTGTACTCCATTTAGAAGAGGAAGGAAATAATGGGTTTGAGGCCTTAAACAATCCTCTCAAATTGTGAGGTGCTCTTTATTGTACAACACCTAGTCTAGTGCTGACGTGCTTTATGTTAACGTAACTTTAATACACTTCTATCTGTTCGATATCCAAGAGAAGCGGAATGTTTTTCATGCTGCCTGTGTTCTGGCCTCAATCTGTCATCAGTGAAGTGGTGCTAGATGGCAGGATTACGTAGAATCACAGAATTGTTTAGGTTGGAAAAGACCATTAAGCTCACTGAGTCCAGCTGTGAACCCAGCACTAAACCATGTCCCTAGAAGCCAGATCTACACATCTAAAGATGTTTTTCTTGAAGGGACAAGTCATGTTACTAAAGTCAAGTGATTCAGTGATGCCAGTAATTTTAATGGCTGGGTTTTTTTTGTAGATTTGTCAGATTTTTGAACAATATGCTGAATAATTACTAGATTCCCCCTTCTCATTTTGTATGGTGTTTGATTAAAGCTGAAGTTCAATGTACAGACGTCGGGTGTCTTTGGGTGCTCTAGTATGAAGGATAGGTGTTTTTTTGCAAACCTGATAAGTAGTTGGTTATCTCTGAGATGTCTTAATATTTTGGTTGATTTCAGAAAAATTGAGTTCAAAGTTCATTACATACACAGAAGTATCCATATACATCTGCAAAGAAGGGCTTGGGATTGTTGGTGGGTGAGCTGGCAATGTGTGCTTGCAGCTCAAAAGTCCTAGTGTGTCCTGGGCTGCACCAAAAGTGGCGTGGCCAGCAGAGCCATGGAGGGGATCCTGCTGCACTGCTCTGCTCTGGTGAGACCCCACCTGCCGTGCTGCATCCGGGTCTGTGGTCCCAGCACAGGAAGGACATGGATCTGTTAGAGTGAGTCCAGAGGAGGGACACCAAGATGATTGGAGGGATGGAGCAGCTCTCCTGTGAGGAAAGACTAAGAGAATTAGGATTGTACAGCCTGGAGAAGGGAAGGCTTCAGGGTGACCTAGTTGCAGCCTTCCAGCACCTAGAGGAAGCCTACGGAAAAGATAGAGAGGGGCTTTTAGTAAGAGTATGTAGTGAGAGGACAAGGAGGAATGGCTGGAGACTGAGAGTATGTTTAGAGTAGGTATTAGGAAGAAATTCTCTTCTGTGAGGGTGGTGAGGCACTGGAACAGATTGCCCAGGTGAATTATGGATATACCCCATTCCTGGGTGTGTTCAACACCAGGCTGGAGGGAGCTTTGAGCAGCCTGGTCTAGTGGAAGATATCTCTGACCATGGCAGGGTGGGGTTGGGACAAGATGATTTTTCCAACCCAAACCATTCTATGGTTCCGTGATCATGTCTGAATAAGATTCATTTTCTTCAAACTGGGCAATGAACAAGGAAGCTAGTATAGCTTGGAAAGCATAAGGATTGAAGGGCTGCTGGAGCACCAAGAACAATAACTGAAAGAGGACTGAAACAAAGGAATTAAATCAACACTTCTGGATACTTTTTTTTTTCCTTTGGCTCTGCCTGTGGATAATAGGGATCTTTTGTGGTCCCAGTGACTATTGCTTCCAAGAGAGGCTGCTATATGTAGGAAGATGACTCTGCTCAATTTTTTTGCAGGATTTATATCCTAGGATGAGTAGCTTACTATCGTAATTGATGACTCTGAGGGGAAAGGTGTGTGACCCTGGTCATCACTTAATATCAGCAATATGTCTTCAGATCACATTTGCTCCTCTGAGTGAAGGTGACTTTGGACTTTGCAAAAGGATTTCTAGACTACTTGGCTAGCTTTAGATCATCATTTCCATATAATAATGTGTATGACTGGAAACTTACACTCTTCACAAATGTTGTGGATGGCTGCCTCCTGAATATCTCCATAATTTAAGACCCACTGCACAAGATGGTATTGTATAAATTGAATTAGAGAAGCTACTGGGGTATCCCATCCTGTGCTCATTTTGATAGATAACAAATAACTGTAGGCCATGTGATCTGTATTTTTCTTCCTTCTTCTCTTTTTTCCCCTTCTTGACAGTCAAATGTGGCTTTGGTGTGGGTTTTTTGTTTCTTTGATCAGTTTTTCTTTGTGGTTTTGGGTTGTTTTTTTTCTACTTAATTCACTTTTACTAGGGTGTTTGAATTCATACTGTATGACTATACTTTTGCTCCATCAAATAAGGGCTTTTTGTCAATCTGCTGCCACCAGAGATTTTCAGCTTTTGTAGTCAGATTCACCCTCATTCAAGAAACATAAAATTATTCTTCATTAAAGCATATTTTGTCCATTTAAAATCACTACATTTTAAGTTTTACATATCACCAGAAAATATGCTTTAATATACAGTGCAAGTTGTTACTCTTGTGTTCTTAACATAGGATGGTCTTGCCCCCATTTTGCTTACTTGCAAAGGATAAGTCAGAAGTGGAGAAATGCACAATTGTAATGCCCTGTGAACAGATAGATAATTCAGGTTGCCACAGTTAGCACCAAAAACATTGGACTTAGAGTTAGTTAGTATACCAAATCAAGTAATGCACTAAAACATGGTAGTTACCAATTAAAGATTTTTGCTTCCTTTAACTCTGTGGTGTTAAATATTAGATATTCAGAATGGAGGATTTGTCTCTCTGGCTTTTAGTTGCATCACAGCAGGAACTGAGTAAAATGGTAGTGGTCTTAGGAAGCAACTCTTATTTCTGCACCCATCTCAAGTCAGTCAGGGACTTGAGTTTTTGTATTTGCTAGGTTATAAAGTCAAAACTTACTAAGTGCACATTGGTTCACAATGTTGGTCAGTTCTTAGCAGTCTTAAAAGCTGGAAGTCTGCTGGGACTAAGATTTAGAGTACAAACAGTACAACTTGTGTTAATTTTGTAAGATTTATTTGAATGTAAAGTTGTTCTGTGATAATAAGTATGTTTACATGTATTTACACAATTATGCTCACATAATTATTTGTCAAAGATAAATTTGTGGTCACATACATGAAAGCTAGATTCTTACCAATTAAAGATTAGTTTGTGTATAATTATGCAGAAGTTTAATTATGCTGTTTAAGTAAACTGGGCACTTGGTCTGAATGCACATAAAGCTAAAACAACAAACAAAACATGGTGTGTCAGTGGACAAGGTGTGTGTTAGCTAGGCCAGATCACCCAAAGATCGAGTGAAATGAGGAAGGGCATGAAAGACAGACCATAGTTTAGGGCTTTTAGAGATAACTTTGGGATAAAAATGAGCTTTGTAGAACTCCTTGAGGAGAAACTCTCCTTGGAGGTGAATGTGAGGCTTCATCTTTTCCAGTCATTAGTTAAACAAATAGGATTGTATTAACAGTTAAACTGGGTATTTTGCATAGCATAGAGAAATTACAGTTCTGTTGATGCTTCCAGGCAAAGCTGTCAATAGCAGCAGAGATGCCACAGCTGCCTGGAGAATTAAAAACCTAAAAATTCTTCTACTCACAGAAGTAGCTGTGATTTTTGTTTGTTGCTCAGTGGCATGGCTGTAGTTTGAGAAGAATGGCTTTTGAAGATTGTTTAGGGAAGTAATTTAGAAGTGGACCATGTTGGGGGTTTGGGAGATTTTTTAGGTTGGCTGTTTGTTTGTTTTGTTGTTGGTTGGTTGGTTGTTTTGGGGACTGTTTTTTGGTTTTTGTTGTCTTTTTCTTTGAATGTGAAGGATCTGCCGATTAGATGTGAAGAGTGAGCATATCTTAGTGCTAGTACATCTGAATACTTTTATGTCTTTCTGGGTGCTAAGTATGCCAGTACAGTCAGCTACAGAGGCCCCAGCTTTCAGCTGTTCATGGAGAGATTGTCCATATTGGTTTTTTGACATCACAGATTCTTTATTGTCAAGATTTACTCCCCCACTTATCTGGTGGGGAGTTTACAACAGGTAGGATGAAGTTCTCTGATCCTCAGCTTCTTAACTCTCGTATAGGGATGGAATCCTCAGGCTTGGCACTATCTTTGCATTACTATTTAGTTGAGCTACCTGGAAAATAAAGTAATTAAAACTCTCATAGTTTTGGGTTTGGGGCTTGTCTTGTGCAGAGGTAAACAGTACACAAAAATTGCGTAGAAAAAGGCACAGATTTTGGAAGGAAAAAGAACATTTCATGTATGCAGAAAGCATTTAAACAAGTGTAATATTACTTGTGTTAAATTTATATTGATCACTTGAAATTCTAGGCTTGAAAGCAAGTTACTCTGCATTTCAGCTGTCAATTTTGTAAGTTTTCATTAGTTGTTGAGCCCTGAGAGTAAGTAAACACAAATAAGAAAAACCTCTTGAAGAAGCTGTTAGGGTCAGAGCTGAACATTTCAAAACACGTTGTTGAACTGATTGGACAGTCAGCTGGTTGGAGTGTGTCTTTGAACTCTTACTTGTTAACACCTGTTTAATAAAGGTTTAATTTCTTAAAAGTGTTGCAGAGCCTGTCAGTTTCTACAGAAGCAAATCTGCAGTGGATTTTTTAAAATATTTTGTTTAGAAAACCCTTTTATCTTTATTTAATCATGAAGAGTTACTCTTTGTGGGTAATTGGAGGCTGGCAGCTTGATTCATAGAAACTTTTGTCATCTGTCCAAGATCTCGTCCCTCTTCTTCCCAGTGAGACAGGACTGTTCATGTCTGGCCAGCTGAGCAGCTTTACTGCCTTGAAAGGTGGAAGAATGTAAAGAATGAGATGCATTAAGGGCAGCAGAGAGGATTCCATGCTGCTCTTCTCTCTGCTACTCATCATGAGGCAGTAGGCCTTCCTAGCCTGCCCTACATAGTTGATTGTTAATATCTTCAAGCAACTGCCAATATATGGCAGAGGTGGTACATTTTATCTCTGAAGAAGACAATTTAATGCTTTTGTGTATGCGTTTTTAAAACTTTTTTTCCAGGAAGGACCTTTAAGGCCTGTCCTTGAATGTATCGATCTCGTCAGCAGTGAGGATGAAGAACCTAACAGCAGTTCTTATTTTCATGTGAGTATGTTTAATGTCTTTTAGGACATCTTGGTTGAATAAAATAATTAGCCTTCTGTATTTTTCCTGAGTTTCCTAAAAGCCTTGTTAGATGTATGTTTAACAAGTACTAAATAACCAGTCTTGAAATATTTTTTCTATTTGCTATTATGTGAAAAGCAAGAATACCAGCACTTCACTTTTTCCAGAGCCATTTTTTCCGCCTTGAAATGACTTGGTACTTTTATTTGTCTTTCAGTCATCTGAAAAAATGTGTGGAAATAAAATACTACTTTACATGCAGTCTTGGAAGTTGAGGTGTCCAGTTTCTATCCTGAAAACATACCTGGTCTACTAGAAGGCCTTTTCTTTCTAAAACAACTTTTTAGGAACAATGTATGTGTTGAATGACCTTATTCCAGTGGCAGTCTGGCTTTAGCTCAGCCTAATCCTTCATAATCCATTCTAAAAATGTATGAGTCAGAAGCAGGCTCATCAGTTTATCTGTCCCCCAGACTGATTCTGCCTGCTCTGCAAGGCCTTTGAAAGGACACTGATAGACCCTACTGGAGTTGGTTTTGGCAGCAGTGACTATCTTTGACTTTTGTTTTCTTGTGTTGCAGCAGAGGATGTTTGTAATAAACCTGATTCTTAAAGAAAGGTGATCTTCTGTACATGCACAGGCTGACGTTACAGGGATCATTACTAGAGCTGACTGCAAGAAGAGGAAAACTACAGCCTTTCTCTTAGGCTAGAAAAAGCTCATGATCTGCCTCTTTGAAGATAGTGGGCAGTGTTAGAGCAACAATGATAGCAGCTTTCAGGTTTTTTAGATGGGCTGCATGTTGGCTTTGAAGTCAGGAGGGATTTTGTGTACTTAGAAGGACTTACTTAACTTTTCATTTGTTGGAGACTTCTAGGACAGTCGTGCATGTTCCTCTACTGCATGGTGGGGCTAATGTTTATGCTGAATTGCCTTGAATATGCGAAGGGTGGGGGTTGTTTTTGTTTTTTTTTTAACAGAAGCTACAAATGCTGGTAAAAAGGAAGAGACAGCTACGAGGTAGTTCATGGAACTTAGGCTAAGAGTGTCTTTCCTGCATTATGTCATGATGCTTGGGCATCACTTTTCACTGTATTAGTGTCTATTACCTAACAGTCACCAAATAAGAGTTTAACTTTCCAATTGTAGAGAAACACTAAGCGTAAGGATCACGTTGACTACCAGAAGGAACGAGTTACATCAACCCTGGATCGTCTGGCACGCCATGTTGAAGTAGAGAAACAACAAAAAGAAGAGAAAAACAAAGCCTTTAAGGTATTGGATGTAT
Organism: Irena cyanogastra; assembly: GCA_013397155.1. Taxonomy (NCBI): domain Eukaryota; kingdom Metazoa; phylum Chordata; class Aves; order Passeriformes; family Irenidae; genus Irena; species Irena cyanogastra. Next base: position 68,007 of record VWZV01015324.1, on the reverse strand, counting down.
TTTATTTTGGAAGAATTGCGTAATAAAGGCCTTGTTGTCACAAGTGTCTTAGTAGTGAAAATAAAGTAAATAAAAAAATTGGTGAGGCATACCTGGAATTAGCATCCTGTGAAGCACTACATGGACTTTGTCATTTCAATGGCTTTTAACTGATCAATTTTCTAGTCTTTTTACAGTTCCTAAGGAGGGAAAAATTAAAGGTATGAAAGCCAATGGCAAAAACTTCTTTTCTTGATCATAGATATAGCAGAGGAACCTTAGTATCAATTATTCTGATATTCTAATATTTCAATTAATTAGAAAAATAAGTTATCACAAACCACCATGCAGCAAGCCTTGCTATTAATCTGCTTTTGTCTGAAGCCTTGCTATTAATCTGCTTTTGTCTGTTTTGGGAAGCTGTTTGCTTCCCAAATCTGTATCAGGTAGTATTTCATAATGGGATAAAATTTTCCATGTTTAAGGCATAATTTTAAAGTTGAGTCCTATTAGTTGCACTTTGCAGCCATTTGAAAACAATGTACTTTTTACTTTTATTACAAACTGGGAGATACAGTCAGTGGGCGTAATGCTAGGACTGCTCTCAATGGGAGCTAGACATCTTGAAGGAATGGGATTACAAGAACTTCATGGAATTGAACAGGGACGAATGTAAATCCAAAGTTGGCAAAATGTGCTGACTTCCCAACCTAATTTTCTCAACACTGTTAATGGTGTTTAAAAATCACATAATTCTACTATAGTTAGAGCTTGTTACAGTGTATGGTAGACTATGCAACTGTAGTATAACAGAGTAAAAAGCAAGATTAGATATAGTCCAAGGTAGCCTTGAAGTCTGGAGCCTACATCCCCCTTCTGTCTCTTCCACTTTGAATTTGGCAGTCTATTTGTCTCTGCATACAGTTTTTCAACTGTAAAATGGAGACAGAGGTAACTGTGTAGCTTTTAAAGCAGCTTGAGAATGAAGGCTAAAAGATCCTTTTGTTAAATATGGATATTTTCCTCCTGCTTGGCTCTTCACTCTTCATCAGGTAATGCAAACTGCAGACTTAAATTTAGTCTTCAAAGTAAAAATGCCTTTTTCTTTTTTTTTTTTCTATTACATTCCATTTTTATTGTATTAAATAGAAGTCAGTTGAGGTGTAAGATTTTTTTTTCCCCTCACTTAGGTTTTTGTGGGTGTGTTTTTTAGGAACTCATATGTAAATTTTGAGGTACATACTTACTCTTTTCTCTTTTTCTTTTATTCTTTTAATTTGATCACAACATTGTCTGGTATGTTTTTTCCCTTAGGAGAAAGTTGATTCCCAATATGCTCATGGGTTGCAAGAATTAGAATTTATTCGGGAACACAGTGATACAGAAGCTGCAAGGTTATGTGTGGACCAGTGGCTGAAAATGCCAGGTAAGAATAGAAAACTAAGTTTGAGTAATGGTTTCTAAGTCCTGCATTACAGAGTAGAACGTGAAAATTGTGTTTAGCTTGAAGGTGCCTTATGCATAACCAAATCCTACAATATTAATTTTGCTAGAGCATATAATTTGAAAGTTCCTAAACATTTATTTCCATGAAAGCTATTCTTGTAATGCTTTGCTACTTAAAAAATTTAAGATGCGAAGTGTAAAAACCAGTAAGGCAATGTTATTTATTTTTTATAAGCAAAGTTGCTAAGAAGAAAAAATATTAATGTTGAACTACTGCTTAGGAAAGTGTAAGTAAGTGTAGCTTCACAATGTTTAATGAATTTAAAATACTGTCTGGAGGACCTGGAGGAAGGGTGTCACTGTTTGAAAATTTGCACTACTGGGAATTGAAGAGACAGGGAAAGAACAGACTTACTGTAGTAGGATTGAAGGACAGTGAGTGGATTGTTAGTTTGCTTTTAAGAATCACTACAGTTTGATTCTGGAATGTTTTAGGACCTTGTGTGTTATTTGTTTTCTTAAGCCTCTGTAATTCAGCTTCTGGTTAAGTAGTTTGTTTTGGAACGCAGGTCTGAAACCAGGCTCTGTTAATGGTGGAAGAAGGGGTGTTTATAAGAGTACAGGTCCGACTCGAGTCAGCAGCAGTCCCAAATGTTGCCCTGTGATGCATTGCAAGAGACAGTTTGATAATGTACATCTTCTTCTAGGTCACCTTCAAAGGTAAGGAGATACATTACAAGAGTTCAGTGCAAGGAATGGTAATGAAAGAATGTGCTCTAACTTAGGACATCAGCATGAATTCTGCTTTAAACTGCCTGTACTGAAAAAGCTCAATTTTGAGAGCCAATTAATATGTTACAGTTTATGTAGATGAGCTTTGTGGGGATTTTTTTTGGATGGTTTGGTTTAGTTTTTTACTTGGTATGTGTGGTTTGTTTTTTTCATTCAGAATTGATGTCTTCCTCTCGTTGAGCATTTTTCAATATCTGAGGGTTTTTGAGGAGTCAGATTTCTGTACTCCAGTTTGGTTGTATCTTCATCCAAACTTGAAATAAACCAAAAGGTTAACTTAAACAAGTTCATGGTAAGATAGAAAAAAAAAGCCCCTAATGCAGGGAAAGAGGAACAAAAGCTGTAGGCAGTGTGTTCATAGCTGATCTTGCTAGTCAGTGCTCAGTCTGTGTTCAATTCCAGCAGAGACTGCCTTTAACTAGTAGATGTGTCCATAGGCAGGATGGTGAGAAGTTGAGGGGAGTGTCATGGGTTAACCTCCATAGGCAGCTCAGCCCCACACAGCTGCTCACTCATTCACCCTAGGGGGGGATGTAGGATAAAAGTGAGAAAACTCTGGGCTGAGGTAAAAACAGTTTAATAAGCAAAGCAAAACTGCATGCACATGCAAAGCAAAATAAGGAATTGATGGGCAGAGCTCTATCACATGTGGCAGTTACCTGGAGTGATAGTTACCTGGCATTTGTCTTCCCAACTGTCTTCTCCCTCCTCCACCCAACTTTTATTGCTGAGCATGGTGTCTTATGCTGTGGGATGTCCATTTGGCCATTTGAGGTCAGCTGTCCCAGCTGTGTCTCCCAACATCTTGCTGGTGGGACAGTCTGAAAAACAGAGAAGACCTTGACACTCTGCAAGCACTGCTCAGCAATAACTAAAACTTCTCTGTGCTATCAACACTGTTGCTCATAAATCCAAAACACAACAACCGTGCAAGCTGCTACAAAAAACTAACTCCATCCCAACCAGAACTAGTACGGGGAGATTAAAATAAATAAATTATAAAAACTCCTACATGTCTATGTAGGAAATTAAGGCTTTGTTAGTTCTCTTAAAAAGCAGTATGATTTCTCTCCAGAGTGGCTGTTTTAACACGTAAGCTGCAGGGAGAATCATCTCTGTACAGCGCGAGGTGAGCCTCCTTTATGGAGGCTCTTCTCAGGCTGGTGCTAGCCAGGGCAGTGGCTGCTCCAAGGGCACAGCAGCTCCCCTTCCCCCCAGCTCACCGTTCACCTGAGCTCGGATGGAGTAATTCGCACTGCACCAGATACAGGAGGACTCCTTGGAAGATGTTTTTCCGGCGAGATTTGTTGTAGGCAGGTCTGAGGGGTCTTAGCAGGGGGGGGAAGGGGGTTAGGAACACGCAGGAGAACCTCTCTGCTGAAGGGGCATCTTGGCAAGAAGCAGGTCACTGGAGGCGTGTCAGGGTTATATTCAGGGAGAAGGTGGGAGGGAAGGATGCTGTGTAACCAACAGGGAGAAGAGGCATAGATGATAGAACGAGGGAAAAACCAACAGGAGTACATTGGGGGAGTGACATGGGGTGTTGGGTCAAGGGGGGGTACAAAACACAGAGAACTTTCTAGGCTTGGGGTGTTGCTCTACAACAGGCACTTTTTCATTTGCATAGAAAAGCAGTGAACTCTGGGAAATGAGACTGGGCTTTCTCTCTAATTCAAACCAAGGCTTCCTCCCAGGGCAAACAGGTCTTGTCTCTACCATTACCATTTCCTGCAGTACAGGACACTTCAACTGATACATTTCATGATAGGAGAAATAAGGAATTTTTATAGTTTAGGTTGGTTAGATAGTTTTTTTTTTAGCTTAGTTTATAGTTTAGGTTGGTTAGATAAGGGGGTCTGATAGCTTCAAAGGACAGATTTTTTCCCCACTGAAAAAAGCTATTTGACTATTTAGAGGGGACTAGTTTTCTAATTATTTCTTCTTCTCCAGGTTTGATCATTCTCCTTGTGACCCAACAGTCACATTACATGGACCCCCACATAATGCTTTTGCCTGTGTGATATGCTGTGAAAGATTTTCAACCTCTCAGCAGTACAGTGATCATCTTTTATCTAAGGCAAGAGCATAAGGATAAATAACTCGCCTGACTGAATGTAGTAGAGGGTTTAAGACTTAAAATTATGCACTGGTTTTTGGTGGGGTTTTTTGTTTTGTTTTTTTCTTTAACCCTCTTTCTCTCTTCTGTCTTTTACTCTTCAAGATTGTTGTCTCGGATTCTGCTGTGTTTCAAAGACCTAGTGTAGCCTGACAGTATTCCCTTTAGATGTGACCATTAGATTGTATTTTTGGTATGCTTTCAAGAGGACTATAGTTCTGTCTTGAACCTCTTGTCCATCTCTTGGTGGTGTTGATAAATACTCCCTTTTTTTTGCATTTACAAAACTGTGAAAGGTAAAGACAGGAAGTTAGGGTGAAATAACTTGACAGCGAAGAGAAGCAGCAGAAAGGAGATGGGGCTTTTATTTAAGCAGTCTGGTGTTGAATTTGATAGTGGGTAGCATTTTCAAAATTGGATGTTTGATAACAAGTATTCTCGCCTAGTCTCCAGAAGCTGCATTAAATTTGGGCAAGTGTTAGACTTTCTGAAAGTCAGACTAAATTTTGCTTGTAGTAATAACCCTTGGTACATAGTCACACCTGACAAGCTGAAAGACTGCATCGTAGTGTGTCCCTGCTCTTCCATTGCTTCAAAGTTGTGTTCCTCTGTGTTCAGGGACATTAGCAGGAGTAGCAGCCAAGGTGGGGAAAAGGCAATGAGTGTCTCTTGCAGACAGCGAGAAGATAGGAGGATTACTTTGATGTGTAAGGATGGGGAGATAATCCTAATCAAAGCTCTAAGCATATAATGAAGATTCTTGGAGTGATGTAGAAAGAAGCAAGCAAAAATATCAGAAGCAGAACTAAAGGAATTTTCCCCCACAGGCAGAGCTCTGAAGTTGATGTAGAAGGCAAAGTGGGTGGAAGGAGTTGACTTCTGCAGAAGTTACAGACTTTTTGGGCTACTCTGAGGAGCAGCATTTTGAGGGGTTAGAGGTTAGCAAGATTAGAGGAGAACTGACATGATGTAGAAGAGCTGCTTTATTGACAGAGGGAGCTTTTTCTGAGAGCCTTGGTAAAGGGAATAGCTGAGAATTGCTGGAGCCCACAGTCCCTGGGAAAGTACTTGCTCCCAGTGGTACAAGAAGGGGATGGAGAAATTGATGGTGTAGTAAGGATGGATGAGTAGCTGGGTTTGACAGTGGTACTTAAGCCAGATCCGTGTGTCTTGTGAGCTGAAATGCAGAGGAGTAGGCTGTAGGTAAATACAGAGGTGGTAGCTGAAAACCTAAAAGTGAAAATATTACCACAGAAATGAGAGATGAATGGGAGGACATGAGAACTGGGCCTGGTTTCTTGACTTAATTTTTTTTTCCTAAATAGATAATTTTCTCTTCCAGCTGAATGAAAATGATGGGCATAAAAAAGGTATTCCTCCACAGCATATTCAGTGTTTTGCATGCCCAAACTGCTTCCTCCTTTTCACCAAAAGAGATGAGTGTTTGCAGCATATGTCACAAGAGAAACACTTCCTCCAGGTTTCTGAACTGAGTGGTATGTTTCTACTAAGTGTACTGTTCTTATTTTTTTCTGATAATTCATCCTTAAGATAGGAGCTGACTTATATTTTTCTGCTGTGTAAAAAAGCTTAAGGTTTTAAAGTTTGTTATTAATGAGTTCTTATTTTTCTTTTAAGATCTTAAATGTGATGCTTTGAAATTTGTATTTTTGTGTAGAAATGATTCCTCTATCATACTTGCTGTAATGAGATGCTGTTGAGTCTCTCATATAAGCTTCTCATCCTCCAGTGACTCCATGCAACTACTTTCAAGAAAAAATTTACATTTAGCATGTTGATAGAGACTCAGAGCAAAACACATAAATTGCTTTTCAATTCCAGTCAGAGTGGCTGTTGAGTTCCTTCCCCTTACTCTACTGCCTGTGGTGTGCTTGGAGGCTATTTTTCTTGTCAGTGTCCTTGGCATTCCTGATGGCAAAGACTTGTGAAAACGTCTTCTCCATATAATTGCAAATTTAGAGTGCCTAGCAGAACATTGCTGGTGCTCTGATGGCTTGCACGGACTACATGGCTGCTGAAAGCTGAAATACTGTTTTGTTGTGAGCTGGCAACATCCTGAACCATGCTTAATAAAGTCCAGAGGAAAGATGTGTCTGATCATGGTCTTGCAAACAGGGTTAATGCCCAACACAGCTGTACTGATTTTTTTTATTTTTGACATAAGCAATAGGCATTAAAACATTTACTTCACTGTTAGCTAAACTTCTAAGTAGCTATATTTTAGACGTTGTACTTCTCTGAACAAGCCTAGATGGCCAAAAGCATTTATATAGTTACTTCTCATCTTTGTAAGTGTATCTTCCACTTCTGCCATCCCCTGGAGTGGCTGCAGGAAATGTACAGAAAAAGTAGGCTTTGAAGGAATCCCCTGCAGGTCGAGTCAGTACTGCTGCCTTCATGTAGGGAAGTGGCAATCAGCTGCATGGTTGTACTTTCCCTTATGCATTGTCACTCTAGTGTACTTTTATTCTCAAATAGGTTATTAATTCTGAATGTGATGACTGCAGATGCTTTTAAATTCAGGTCATAGGTTTTAAAAAAGATTACTGGTGAGGTATTGCTTTGAAAATATTAAAAGCACAAGTTATTGTTTTTTTCTTTAGAGATGGAGAGTGCTTAACTCAGAAAAAAAAATTGAGTGCTCCATTTTTTACTTTGCATTAGTAAGGCTTCATGATTAATAATTATCTGCATGGCCTGAGATCTGCCAGTGAAGTTAGCTGAAAGGCATAACCTCAAATTACTGCCTGCTGATCATCACATCCTACTAAAACAGAAAAATCAAAGAAAATTTGCCTGCTAAGGTGCAAAACATAATATAACCCATAAACCATTTTCCGTTATCTTTTCAGTAGAATTTTCTTACTCTGCTGGCACTGGAAGTTACCTGTGGAGTACATACTCAGAACAACAGAAAGTCCTGCATCTAAAAATTTAAAAATTAACCTTAAGGATGGGAAAGAGAGAAAGAGATGGTCAGGATATGTGGGAACTTGTTAAATAAATTGCATGCTCTTTCAGAAAAAATACTCTATGGCTTAAAACAAAATTTTATCTAGTAAGAGTAGACAGCTGGTAAAAAGTGGAGAAGAAGCTAAGAACCTTCCTAAGAGAGATATTGACCTGGCATTATAGAAGGAGGAAAAGGGAGGTAAAATCAGTCACCAAGTACAAAAAAGCAAAATGCAAACAGATGCAGGTGTAAGATAGTTACCAAAGTTTAAGAAATTCAAGATTTAGTTAAAGCTTTCATTGCACAGTTACTGTAGCTCACCTGACATTTGTTAACTTGCATTCTGAACCCTGTGACTGATGAGTAGCAATAGTAATTATGTCATCAGAGAGATGAAATTCTATGGAAAAACTCTTAACGTGTGGTTGCACTTCCTACCATTCCATTTTACAGATGCAGTGAAGTCTGGCCGTCCACTACCTTTTCCATCTTTTGCAAAGAACCTCTTGATATCTCTGTGCAAAGAGGTCTCCTTCCAAGTGAAGTGTATGTCCTGCTTCAAGATACTGCGCTCACATATGGAATTAACAGCTCATTTCAGGTTGGTGAAAGGCAGTTGTCTTTATAATGTGGACATCCATAGATTAACGGCAGGTATGCAGACATGCTTTCAGTGGTACTAGTGGATTTCAGGGCAGCTAGGACCATCTGAATGTTGACTTCCTGAATAAATAATCAAAAGCCTGCCCCCTTAACTTTACCCCACTCTGCAGAAAGCTGATCAATGTCAGGATCCTTTTTTTATTTTCTCTAACAGAACAACAAAAGCTGTTCACTGTTCCACTATTTCTAAGTGGACAGTATTTGATTTTGAAAATGTACAGTCAAAAACATAAGCATCAATCTATGTGCTAGCTTTAGAAATTAGCACCTAATTCTCTTCAAATTTCAGAGACTAAATATACATTGTATGGTTTTGTTGGCAAGCTGATAGGTGGGTTAAAGTACACAGAACACACTGTTTCCATGCATTTATTGCTGTAGCTACTTGGTAATATATCAAGTACATATGAAAGTTTACAAATCAGGTTGTGATATAACCTCTTTATGTTTTTAATCTATTCTAGAACACGTTGTTATAATTCTGGGCCCGTGGCACTGTCAAAGAAAAGCATCTCCCAAGTTGCAGAGATATTTAAAATGAAAGGTTACTGTGAGAACTGTGATGAACTGTTTGCTGATAAGAATCAGATGACCCAGCACAAACAAACCACTCAACATAACATTAGAGTTTTTACTACACTGGAAGAGTCCATCTTGATGTTCTGCCATGTCAATGGAAAACATAAAAATCAGTCTCATTTGAGCTACATTGTGGAACGGTCAAGACCACTGCTTAAAAGACATTTGAGTCCAGCTGTGTCCTCTGGTGAAATGGGGTCTGCTCCGTCAAAACGGAAGAGTAATTTGAAAGATAAAAGTGAAGATAAAGTTGCAAACCAAAGTCAAGGTAGTGCTTGCAAAGTAAAAGCCTGGTTTTGTGAATGCCTTCAAAAGTTTTTTACAGAAGAGTCAGTAGAAAAGCACATTTTATCAGCAAATAGGATCTGTCACAAGTGTGCTGTTTGTGGAAAGCTGGCTGAAAATTCAAGCATTATCCGCCTGCATATGAGTCGATTCCATGGAGGAGCACACTTGACTAATTTTCTTCTCTGGTGCAGAGCATGCTCTGTGGATCTTAGAGAAGAGGATATTATGAGACACATAACTGAATTTCATGGTGGACATAGTTACTACTATGAGCAAGAAGCTGTAGAAGATGAACCTATGACATCTGCTTCCGATGCAGTGAGCATTTCTGCAGGTGAGGAGGATAAAGACTGCATTTCTGCCCCTATGGAACTGTCCCCTGAAAGTGGTCCTGTTGCGGGAAAATGGCAATGCCGCATTTGTGAGGAGATGTTTGAGTCTGAAGAGAGTGTTCAACAACATTGCATGTCCTTAGAAAGCCATGCATTTCACAGGTACTCGTGTGGCATATGTAGAAATCATTTTCGGAAACTAGGAACACTGCAGCGGCACTTCCAAGAGCATCATAATCAGGAGATGCAAACTAAATACTTCTGTGGCCTTTGTGGTAATCTCTTCTTCAACACAGAGGAAGAATTTCTAATCCATTACAAAGCGCTTCATAGCATGGACTATACGTTTGTGCCTGAGCAGATGGAACTATCAATAAAAAAAGATGAGGACTTCCTCCCAGTGGAACAAGGAGACTGTTTAACCTGTGGTTGCCGGACAAGTTACACCTCCAAAATAAACAGGATGAACGATTATGAGAAGTGTCAGAAAGCCATGCTGCAGAAAGGAAACTTATGGTTTCGATGCTGCTTGTGTTCTGCAACGGCGCAGAATATTGCTGATATGAACAGTCACCTTGAGAGTCACACGTCAGTAAAATCGAAGGGAGAGATGTATGTTGTCAGATGTGCTGCATGCAACAAAAACTTTGATGATCTTCAAAGTGCACATCAGCACTATCACATGAAACACTGCTTCTTGCAGAAACCTGATCTATCAAGCCTTGCATCAGAATCAGAAGACAAAGTATTCAAGTTTTCAGCAAGTGGGGCATGTGTGGTCAGAAAACCTCACAGGCAACGATTTCAAGCACCTCCATCCAAAACGCAGGACAGACCACAGTTTTCTCCTCTGCAGGGCCCAATAGAGGGAAGGAAAATAAAAAATGAGGACTTAGAACAGTCCGAAGAATTTAGTGAAAGTATGTAGAAAATTTCTTTCTGCATTAGAAAAGTATTGCTGTCCTTAACACGCATTGTCAGTACATGTCACATACCATTTGGTTACATCCAGTCTATAAATGAGCTTAGAACTTAGTACCTGTTATTTCTCAAATACTGAATTCTCAGTACTTGAATTTCCAAAACTCAGACTCCACAATTTATTGTTATATGCCATATATATGGAGTCCTGGGGAAAAAAAAACAAAACAAAAAGGCAGATGTGAGAATCCTGAGACCGAATTTGATTTTCAAATTAGTTTGGAACATAATTTGGTGTTAAATGAAGACGACCATCAAGGATACCCTGGTTAGAGATCTAGTGCCTAGAAGTGTGAAAGTGATCTATCATACACATTCAAAAAAGCTTGGCGGTGGGGTTTTTATATATATATATATGTATATATATATGTTTATGAGCGTGTTAGTGCTTTCTGTGTGGGCAATGCTGTTAGATCACCATCATCTCAGCTTTCTTAGCTTGCCAAAAAGCAGTATGTGCTGAGAATTTATATTCCCAGTATGTGTTGTTTTCTTGTGTTCAGAAATTCAAAGTGTTTCTTGATTACTAGTGGTGTCATAATGCTTTTGATTAAGAGGTTGACATTTATGTTAGAAGTACAGCAAAAAGTGCATATCTAAACATTTTATGTGTTTTTATGCATGCAAGCAATTGAATGTCACAGAGACCATAGTCAGGGGTACACAGCTGGATATTAAATGAGTTATTAAAATGTCTTGGTGCAGGATGAAAGCTTTCTGTCCTTACCACAAAACTAGCCAGGTCTACACCATCATATAGTCAGATTCTACTCTTCTCTCTAGTTTGTGCATTAAGTGCTAATCCAGTTGATTTTAAAATCTATGCAGTCACCAAATAATCATGTTTTGTAACTTTTCTTTTGGTAACTTTTCACTTACATACGAGACTACAAGAGTTTTCAAAAGCAAGTTGGCTGGCCAGAAAGTCACATGAATTTTAAATGTGTCCTTTTTATCCCATTGAAGATGGTGAACTTCCTGATCTTGACTATCTGAGTACCATGACTCACATTGTGTTGGTGGATCTGGACAACTGGGGAAGCTTTTTCACACAGCTGCCAGCTAACCTGAACCAAGGGACATTTATCTGGGGTTTTCAAGGTAAAAAATGTTAGAAATAAATTCAAAGATAAGATTAACAAGTCTACACATGTACTTGAGCAGAGATTCCTTGAATCTGAGAGAATGAAGAGCAGGAGCAAGTAGGCAGTAGGCTTCTAAAGTTGCTTCTTGAACTTTTCAAACTCCATCTTACACCTCCACTGCTCTTACTAGTCCTTGTAGAATAGTTCCAGAATTGCAGAACTGTTTAGGAGTCTTTCTGGCTTCCCTTATGAACTTACTTCAGCTGTATCATATTTTCATAATTATCAGTGCAGCCATAATACTCAGATTATATTAATTTCTAAATCCTTCTCAAAAGGCTGGGGTTTTTTATTTTGGTTTGGATTTTTAGTTCTAGAAGGCATGATTTTGCACTCTTAGACTTTTAATTTTGTTCTGTCTCTGGCTTGTTCTGTAGAGAGTGGTCTTGGTCATCCTGTACAACAACAAGTGTATGTCCCCTCTTAAAGATACCAGTGATTGATGGAACTCACATTGTCATGGCTTTCCTAGAATGCTAGAATGGTTTGGGTTGAAAAGGACCTTAAGGATCATATCATTTTGCAAAGTCTGCCAGTAGCGTCCCTTTAACTTGATACTTTTGCTTATCTGACTGTTTTTGAACCAACTTCTTGTCCACCTCATGCTTTTTCTGCAGGATTTCTCTGTATGTACCTTTACAATTATTTTGTCTGTGGTACATTGATTTCTTCAGTAAAATGTAGATAAGGGATAGTTCCAAAATATTTATTGCTTGAAACACAGGCACCATCTTACCAGATTTGTAGGTCAGGTATGTTTTACAGTTGGTAAGCACTATTACACTGCACTTCCTTGCAAAGTGTTTTTTGTTATCTCTTCCCATAAAAGATAATCAAGGATATTCTGAAAGCTGAGAGTTGTCATGCTGCTCAGGTTGTACAGAAATGCCTGTTGATGCCTGGGTAATTTTTTTTCCTCTTTGAAACAGATTTTTACAGTTAGCTGGTGAAGGCAGAGCAAGTATAGCTGTTAATGTAAAGTGGTAGAGATTCAAAAAGTCATCTGTGCTCCTGAACCTGTAATCTGGTATCTGCTTGTTACGAGTTTTGTGCCCAGAGATGTTCCAAGCACAGGTGCCTGATGGCGCAGCACAGCCCATATCAGCACCACTCAATTCCTTACTTCCTGATGGGTTTGCTGCATGCAGACTGCCTCATGGGAATGGCCCCTGAAGCACATGAACTAAAAAAGCATGCTAAAGAGTTGCTTGTGAATAAAACAGGCCATATTCATACTGAAGAAAAATTTACCAGTTTTAGTGTCAACCATATTGGTTTTGAGCCTGGGAACACTAAGGCTCCCAGGCACATTTGGATCTATTGTTGTAGGTACCCTCTGATAATAAGGATTTGTATAGTTACTTGAGGCATGCTATTCTGGTTTGTTTAACCTGTGAAAATATAGCAACATTTTTTCCTGCATTTCCCAAACAACATCTCTGAATTTTTAATTATTATTTTTATTCTATATATCTGCATTATTTCTATCATTCTTGGTTCTAGTATAGCCTTTGTTCTACTTTGAGTTCCTCCATTGTGTTGCCTGGACTCTGTATTGTTTCTGTCTTCAGATACTCAGTTGTCTTTCATCCATTTGTGTGCTAACAAATGAAATAAATACAGGTCTGTCATTGTTTTCAGCTGCCCTGGTCAAATGCTTGTGTTGTACATTTATGCAGCCAAAACCAGGGCTGGTGATTACAAGTCTTTCTCAAATAGCAGTGGCTGAGGGCTGACAAGAACACAGCAGACAAGAGCAACTTACAAATAGCATTTTTTTTCTTAGGGACAGGTTCCACTAAATCATTTCTGTGTAGACTCTTAATAAATCTTTGTGATCATTTTTGGTATCATCTTCTTGCCATTAGCCTGAAAAGGCAGGGGGGAAACAGGAGAAATCTACTGAGGAATGCTTTTCTTTGTCAGGCTGTGGTTGATCATGTTGTTATAAACCATCCTCTGCAGCCTGGTTACTGGGACATTGGTTTCCCATGTCCTTGCGTGAAGTACCATCAATGACTGCTTTCATTTTCCATTCAAAATCCTTTCTTACATCCAGCCACTCTATCCTCTAGCAGATAAAGCAGCATTTTTTCTTCCATGTTGCAGACCAATTATTTGTTAGCCGTTGGAATGTTAAAAAATTCTTAGTCACTCTGATCAAATTGTCCTTCCATTTGCTTGTCTTCTTATGGTGCCATATGTGTTTTTGTGGTGCAAGCTCGTCTGGTTTTCCTCTCTTCTTGGGAGATTTCCTGCGTCTTTCCTTTCCCTTGCGACTTGTTTCAGTTTGGTACTGGTTTTGTCTGTACTCAGCTCATCTTTATAATCCACCTATTTTCTCAACTTGTAACTACATGCTTAGCATACTGTTTAGAAAACTGCTGCCCTTGTTTCCCAGTTGTAGCCTCATTTTGCTCGTCCGTGACTGCATCCACGGGTTTGTCAGGACTCTAGCATTTCTCTAGCTGTTGCTCCAGATCTTGAATCCTCTTTTTAATGAGTTCTGACATGGGATATGTCAGGCAGTTATAGTGCATGTTGTCTCTGTAACTCCTGTAATACAGTTTTCCTTAAGAGAAGCATTTCTTTTGTACTGTGTTTCCAGAGTTGTTCTGCTTCTGCACATTAACTGTAACTGTGCTTCAAACTGGAGAAAAACACATCCTTGTGTCTAAAAGCACATGATATGTAGAAGATAAGTTTTTCAGGATTTGAAGAAAAAAGGTCATACAAAATTGATAGAGTAGCTTCAGGCTAGCTACTTTTTTTTTGTCTTCTATCTAAAGAACAAGAAGGCTAGGGGGATTTGGGTTGTATGTTTTTCTTAGCTTTCACATTGGTCAAAACAAATTCTATCTTTAAAGACAGTTTTTTATTTGCTTTTGCCTTCTTGCATTCTTAATTCCTAGAGGCGTTTCTGCCCAAACCCATGGTTTATTTGTTTTTCATGTTTGGTTTTTATTATTATTAATATTATTCCTCTTTACTGTATAGGAGGACACAGCAACTGGAAGCCTCCAGTGCATTGCAAAATTTACAATTATCTTAAGAGGATTGGATGTTTCTTTCTTCATCCACGTTGCAGTACCAGAAGAGAAGCAGCAGACTTTGCTCTCTGTGTTCATGTAAGTTAGGGCATGCTTGCTTTATTGTGTCCTGTACTCAGAGAGGGGTGGCAGATGGCATCTGCTATTGATGCTAAGTACTAATTGCAGATGACGTTTTTAGATTCTTTCCATAAGACTTCTGTGTCCCCTATAAAGAATGATAAACCTGGATTGAGTAGAGCCAGGTGGTTGAGAAGTGACTTAAAAATTAGCCCGAATAGGACAGCAGTCTGTTGTGGAGGGGAAGGGAGCTGGCTATGGAATGAAGAGTAAAAACCCTGCACTTCTTACAGTTCCTATGTAAGAGACATATGTAACTCCTTTGTCTCTCTTCAAGTAGCCCAAATCTCAAGCCATCTTTACAATGGAGTTGAATGGGTGCCGGTTTCACAAACCGTGTTAGCTGACAAAGAGCAGTGCCTTTATCCAGTAGACTTAAGGCTTTGGCAGGCTTGGGGATGTGCAGGTGAGGGACGGGAATCTGGGATGCCACGGGGACTCGTGTTCCTAATGTACAGTCATAGATTTTGAGGTTGGAAAAGACCTTCTAGATCATCAAATCTAGTCATCAACCCAGCACTACCACTGTCATTAAGCTGTGTCCTCAAGTGGCATATCCACATGATTTTTGAACACTTCCAGGGATGGCGACTCCACTGCTTCTCCGAGCAGCCTGTTCCAATGCTTGGCAACCTTTTCAGTGAAAATCTAAACCTTCCCTGGTGGAGCTTGAGGTCATATAGTGCTTTATCAGTTAAATAAACTACAACCTGTCTAACTGCATAAGCACATTTTTGCAACAGTGGTTTTATGTTTCATCATGCTTTTTATGTTGCTCTTAAAATGCTCTGCAGAGATGAGTTGTTTTATGTAGAGACCGTTCTAAAATGCTGCTTTTTAGGAATTTGTTCCATACTCTATCTGCACTGTTCTGGTAGCCATCACCAGTATCTATTGTACATAGAGAAGAAATGAGCATCAAACTTTTGAAACAGTGCCTTTCACAGTGGGCTAATGTGGCTTGGATTGTACAGGCAGGCATAAATTGCTGTATAAAACTCAACAGTGAAGACCTGTCTTGCACAAAGCTAGCCAAATGCCATGAGATAAAAACATGACCTCTGTCCAACACTTGTCATTTGTTTTGTATAGGCTGGTCGTCTGGATGAGCGCCTGCCCAAGCAAATTCCTTTCACTGTTCTTTCTGGAGACAAAAGCTTCCTGGAACTGGAAAACCAATTTAAAATGACCCAGCGGTCAGCTCGCATCCTGAATCCTCACCACATTGAAGGAGACATGATGTGTGCCTTGCTAAACAGCATTTCAGATACCACAAAAGGTAGAAAGTAAACATTAAACACAATTTTTCCAGTAAACTGGTAGTTCTTTCCAATAAAAAAATGGAACACTTACACTGGTAACATAAACCATTGCTTGGTGCTTCTTGTACTGTAGTGGTATTTCAATGAATAATAGATCAGAAAATCATTATGCTTGGACATGTTTTGAAAACAGACTTAATTAAGCATATTTAATCAATATAAAAAACTCTGTCACCCCTGTATTCTTTATTATAGCAGGAGACAAAACTGATGTTTGAGTCTGAAAACTCCTTTCTAGTTAAAGAGAAGCTGTTTAAAGCACTCTCGTGTGCATAGTTATCAATTTATACTCATATCTGTTTGGCTTGATTTATTCTGTGTCTGAAACAAATGTGACCCTGCTAAAGCATGATTATTTCCCAAAATAGTTCTGTCTGTTTTAACTCGGACCTCCCGGCTACTTCCTGTCGCTTGATAATTGTCTTCACTGGCACGACTCACACACCCATTTGGAGAAAAAATTCTCAGTGGAAGTTTTTAAGTTCTCCTAAAGTGGCAGATTCTAATGGCACGCTGAAATGATCACATTGGTTTTCTATAGGATAATTGAAGAGGATTGAGCCAGCTCATTTTCATGCAGAGGGTACCAGAGCTGAGTTTTAATACTTATCAGCATTTAAAAGTATTTTGCCATTTTCCTAGAAGACTTGACATTTCTCTGTAGACATTTTTCCTTTTTCTGGCTTCATGTTGCGGTTTTGGAGGGTTGTAAATTCAGGGCATATTAGAGAAAGCTATTTCTGAATTAGCCCTAAACTGTTTCCTGAAAATTTACACTGCTAGTCTTGATACAGGTTTATGAGAGCTATAACATGGCATTGCTGTTCCACGAAGAAGATTAAAGTGGAGTCCTATCTCTGAATGATGAATTGGCATTGACTGATTAAAGGAAAAAAATAGGATGCTTAAATAACTTTCTGGAAAAAAATTGTGTGGTGAGCTGGAATTGATTTGAGTACTTTTGATACAGAAGAGGTTCTTACAGAGCTTTCTGGCCACCCCAGGCATTAGAAGTTTCTTAGTTTAACACTTCTTTCAATGTCCTTTACTACATTAATATTTACTGTTATGTTAATTGGCCCTACCTGGAGGCTCCAAACCTTAACTTGCTGGCTGGCTGCTCATTATGGTCATTATAAAAAGAAATCCTTGAACAGGAAATTGATGGAATGACACAATATTCTTTTGGCTGTTATTATGCCTTAGCAAACTTGTAAGGAGGAGAATTGTCCCCTTTTTTATCAGTGCCAGCAAGGGGGGACCCAGACAGCAAGAGCTGCCTTTGTGTCCTGTCTTGTATTAAAACAGAGTATTAAAGAATTCAATGTTGGTAAAAGGTCTGTATTTGCTGCATTGTGGAATGATGTTGTTACCAAGAGTTTATAAAGCTTTTCTTTAAAAAGATAAAGCCGCCCCATAGTATACACATATTGTGTGGCTCAGCAGCATCAGCCATCATTTGCAGTTCTTAATGTGGCAAAACCGGTATTGAAGGGTTGAGATGGAAAGTCTACAGTGTATCATAGGCTGGTATAACTTGTTGACCTGTTACAGAAAAGCAGCTGAGTATAAGGAAATGCAAACAAGAATTGCTTGCTTTGTGGCTTCTCAAGCCTATGGCTATTGTTCTGGAGAGAGAAGTAAGTGAGAAACAGGACAGAGAATCATGTTGAAAAATATCAGACCGTTGTTGGTATTGGATGAGCTGCAAAATTAAAAAGCTCTTTCCCTAAATCACCTTGAGAGAGCTATCATTAGCTTCTGAGCACCTGGATTGTGTTTGGATGTGGCAATCTGACAGGTGCACCTTGTGAACTGTTTTACCAGCACAACTGCTGTGGGAACTGTAGTACTGCATTCATTTTAAAATAAATAATAAAAATAAAATTTTCTGCATATGTTGCAATATGATACCAGCTGTATGTTACTATGGGAAACCCTTGGCTGGAGGAGATGCTTGAACTTCCTTTGAGGTATGAAAAGAGTAGACATTCTTACTTTTTTCTCTGCTACTGCTAATCCTGAGTTCATAAATGAAGAAGGTTTTTGCTTTTTTGCTGAAGCCACAACACATGACAAGAGCTTCATGCATATTAACCAAGTGATTTGGGAAGGGTGGAAGAGAAGAGTTTTCAATGTCTTCCTTTATAACAAAAAAATCATAGTGTGCAGAAAAATATCATTATTCCATTGTCTATGTCTTGATGATATCCTGTGTGTTGAAAGTACACTTCTAATGAGTGCTGGACAATGTTGAGGGCAAAGCTGATAGTAGGTTGTGGTCATCATATCCATCTGGACACTGACAGGAATGCTGCAACTTTTTGGTTGACAAGTTATTTTTGTGTAAGTGGATGTCTTTAGCTTAACTGTATTTCTCCCAGTTACGTTCAAGTGAGTGCCTTCAGTGACTGAGCTCTTATGTAAAACAGACTCTTTTAAATAATAAGAACAAATTTTTGAAAGTATTTCTTCTCCTTTCTTTGGGAGAGTCAATCTGTCTCATGAGCCTGTCAGAGTCAGTGTACTGAATGTAGTTTTGTCTGCCAAATAGCCACTGTACCTCTTTCACTGACCCATAATGCACATTTCACTGTGCTCAAATGAAGTTGCCTGCCTACATCTTCAATCTGCTATTCTTGCCTGAAGTGTTTAAGTACTACCAAATGCAGTTTCCGTGAGAGTTTTTATATCTGGAACAGCAGGATTTCAGTTCACTTTAATGAATGCTCCCAACCTTCCTAGCTTCCACTATGCCCAAAACCTTTTGTTTTACATACAGCCAACAAAATAATTTAAGAGAACAGAAGAACAAATTTATAGAAGACATTGAGAATAGTTGCTTTACTTCTCCATAGTGAAGATTTTTGTTGGTGAACGTCCATGTGTGGTCCAGTTTGAGGTCCAGTGCGAATGCTACGTCTGTCCTGTCTCTGCTTTTTCCAAACCTTTAGTTAACACAGATTGCAAATGGACTAGGTCACAGCCTCCAGCCCCACCTTTCCTGAACGTGAAGAGCATGAGCATCTGCAGAGTGATGCGCCATGAATGAATTATAGTTTCTCTAGTAATATATTTATTATAGCAGCCACAGCTTATTGCAGCAGAGAGTGATAAGAAAGTCACCCTTCAGTTGTAACCTTGTGTTAGCTGCAGCAGGAAGTTACTTCTGGGTTTGATATGTCAGTGGCATCTCTTGTATGTATATGCCCTAGGGAGAAAGCAATGTACTGAGACCCAAGATAATGAGTCTGAACAATAATTGTAGGCCAGTGGATGAACTGGGAAGACGTCACCACTCAGATCATACAAAAAAAATGGAGGTTTAGCTTAAATCTGGCTTTGAATTTGAGAGAGGAGTCTGAGATAAAGGTTAGATGGAAGTCTGAGTGGCCATCATTATATTGGCCACAGTTTACAAGAAATGCAATTGGAGGAGAGTGGCAGCTTGAGAGCTTTATTTCCATTTGTCCTATGCTTGAATAAGCAACTGTAGGCAGAGATACATAGAGTGAAGCTTGCTTTGAATGGAGGAAGAGAGGTCTTGTATGGTGGTAACCCTCAGCAGGGAGTAGGTGTATTTGCATTTACAGATTATATTACCTTAATATGAAGAGAGATTAGAGCAGTAAGTATTGGGGAAGAGTATGTGGGAAGGATCCTCCAAGGGCATATGAAAAACCAAATAAAAGAAAACATTTTAGAAGCCAAGGAAAGTATTTTAAAGGCGGCATGGCCACACATACCAAATGTGACTGCTAATAAAGGTAAAGGTGGGGTACTCATCTAGATTTTGGCTAAGTGATTCCTGGGATCCTGAGTGAATTAATAAATGGTATCTATATGGCACTAAAACTGGTTGGAGAGATAGTGTGGTGTGAATGTTGCTGTACATTGGAATGGGAAAGGGGCAGGTGAGATTGGAAGTTACTGAAAAGGCTGAGAGAAGGCATATTTATGAGAGAAGTGGAGGTGGGGTGTGAGACTTAAAGGTGTGCTGTGTGGTAAGGGAGCAGGAGGAAGGCTGAGGAAGGGAAATTGAGTCTCTGGTGGTAAACGTGATGGAAATTATGAAAGGGTTGGTGGTAATTGGAGAGGTTGCAAAAGAAGAAGATCAGATACAGTGGAGGGATGTTACCCTGAGCTGTGTGGGCAGCTAGTCCAAATTCAAGCTGTGGTGCTTTGATGGCAGGACAGTGGGTGGTGCTTACATTCTGTGAAAGTTACCAGTCTCTCCCCAGAACAGGTTTCTGAGAGACATGAAATGTCAAAAAATCACTCTGAGCTCTATATTCATCTGGAGTTTGCTTTCCTGTTTTCTCATTCTTCCAGCAGGAATATGTCAGTATGTGAGGACAGTAGTGAGCAGTAGGATTTCTTTTGAACAGGTACAGTCAGAGGTTCTTACCTGATGTCTATTTGACAGAACGTACTAGAGAATAGTACAAGAGATCTTAAGATCTCTTGCCTCTGAAACTCGGCAGCTGTTTTTCCTCTGCACCAAAGGAGTTGGGAACTATAGCATGTGCTGAGCATTTTAACAAGAGGGATAGGACATGCCTGGTTTCTCAAAATTAAACATTCTTCATTAGAAGATGCCAGCAGTATCAGGAGTATATGCTGATTAAGTGTGGGCTGGATGAGAAAACTGAGGTGGATTGAAAACTGGCTGAACAGCCAGACCTGGAACATGGTGATCAGTGGCATGAAGTTCAGATGGGGGTCAGGAACCAGCTGTGTCCCAGTAATGGGGCTGATCCTATTTAATGTCTGTTAATGGCCTAGATGATGGGGCAGAGTATACCTACAGGAAATGTATTGATGACATAAAACTGGGAATGGCAGTTCCTACACCACAGGAACTGTGCTGCCATCCAGAGGAACCTTGACAGGGGAGAAGTGGGCTGACAGTGAACCTCATGAAGTTCAACACAGGGAAGTGCAGAGTTCTGCAGCTGGGGAGAAACAGCCCCAAGCATCAATATATATAGGACTCAACCAGCTGGGAAATGGTTAGTAGGGAAGGACCTGGTGGTCCTGGTGGACACCAAGTTGACCATGAGGTAATGTGTGCTCTGGTGGCTAAGAGGTCCAACAGTACCCTGGGCTGCATTAGGAAGATTGTTGCCAGCAGGTTGAGGAAGATAATACTTTTACTTTATTCAGTAAGGTTGTATCTAACAAGTTTGAAGCTCCCTGCTACATTGTCTTTTCAGTAGTACTCAAAAGCCATCTGGACAGAGTTCTGGGCAGTAGATGATTCTGATTGAGCTGGGAGGCTGGACAATAGGACTTCCAGAGGTCCCTTCCAGTCTCTACCATTCTATGACATTGCCTGACCAGTCTGGTGGCCTTTTATGATGGAGCAACTGCCATGTTTGACAAGAGAAGGCTGTGATATCATCTGCCTGGACTTCTGTAAGCCCTTGACACTGTCCCACATGACATCCTTATCTCCAAATTGGAGAGATGTGGATTTGATGGATGGCCTTGTTGGTGGATAAGGAGTTGGCTGGATGGACATAGCCAGAGAGCTGTGGTCAGTGGCTCCATGTCAGAGTGGAGGCTGGTGACCCCCAGGCCTCTGTCTTGGGACCAATGCTCTTTGGTCTCTTTGTTAGTGACACAGACAGTGGAATCAAGGGCACCCTCAGCAGATCTGCAGGTGACATGAAGCTGAGCAGTACAATTGACACAGCTGAAGGATGAGAGGATGGGATGTCATCCAGGAAGGCCTGGACAAACTTGAGAAGTGGGCCCATGAGAACCTCATGAAGTTCAGCAAGGCCAGGTGCTGCACCTGGGTGGGGATAATTCCAGACATGAGTACAGCCTGGGAGAAGAGCTGCATGCAAAGAGACCAGTGGAGAAGGACTTGGGGTTCTCATGGACAAAACTCTGGACATGAGCCAACAGTGTGCAGTCACATTCCAGAAGGCCAACTGCATCCTGGGCTGCATCAAAAGAGAAGTGGCTGGCAGGTCAAGGGAGGAGATTCTGCCTGTCTACTCTGCCCTCATGAGATCTCATGAGGAGTGCTGTGTCCAGTTCTGGGGTCCTCAGCACAAGAAAGTCATGGATCTGTTCAAGTGGGTCCAGAGGAGACCACAAAGATGATCAGAGAGCTGGAAAGAAAGGCTGGGAGTGTTGTGGTTGTTCAGCCTGGAGAATAGAAGGCTCTGAGGAGACTACATTGCAGCCTTCCAGTATTTAAAAGGGCCTTATAAAAAAGAAGGACTTTTTACATGGGCGAGTAGCGACAAGACAAAGGATAATGGTTTTGTACTAAACGAGGGAAGATTTGGATTAGATGGTAGGAAGACATTACTTACTCGGAGGGTAGTGAGACACTTGACCAGTTGCCCAGAAAAGCTGTGAGTGCCCCATCCCTGGAGGTGTTTTCATGTCATGTGTGCTTTGCCAAGAATTGAGTTAGGGAGTGATTGCTTCAACTGTTCCACCTCTAACAGGTATAAAACTTTTTTGGAGCAGTCTGACGTGTCTTGCAGGCTGGAAGATTAAAAGGATAGGTAATAAGGGAGAAGCCACTTGTGGAAAGTCTTTCCTTTGCACTTTTTCCTCTCTTTCATTAGTAATTGTAGTGACTGCTTTGGGGGACAAGGGGGTGTGGATTTTTCTTTCCTTTGCTTTGGAAAATGATGTAAAAATTAGGATTTCTTCTGCTCAGAAATAGTAGGCAGCTCCAAAAAGAGTTTACAGTCAGTCTGCCAAATGAGTGGAGAAATACCATTTTCACTACCTATTTCTGGTATCTTTTTGGGCCACTGATCACTGTTTGACACCAGCTGTTGGAATTTTTATTCCTGGAATTGTGAAAGTCAGCAAGGTTCTGCTCTAACAGGTTGTGTGTCAGAGGTTTGAAAACAAATTTTGGAAGAGTACCTGACAATTTGAATAGCTAAGTTGGATAATTCAAAATGCCAGCAGTCGCACAGTCAGTAAATTAGATGGCCATATCAGAAAGTTCTTTTCTGGTTAATATAATCAGAAGTACATTGATGTATTAATAAATATGATGACTTAAGGGGAGTTTTTCTGTTGGTGTGACTGCAGGAGACCTTGTTGATTGCTAATACTGTAAGACCTCATTACAGAGACCATCTCCCAAAATAGCAATAACCTGCAGCAGGAGCATGGATGCATAACGTGACTCATTGGCTTGGCTTTTAACCTGTACTTTACTGCGCCTCTGTTTAATGGGGAAAAAGTCAACCAACAAAAACCTCAACCAACCAAACCCCACACCACTTTAGGTACACAAAGCCCTACTAGACACTTCAGAATAAAGCCGTACTTCTGGAGCTGGAAACCAGCCTTGTGAAGAGTGTTATTAAAGGGAAAGGTTGTGGAGTTTTGGCTGGGCTGGGTTGTGATGAGTTAACAAATTAAACTAAGTCTATCAACTTTCTGCTTATATGAGACTTGAACAGCAGCATGAATTGCGCTGCTGGGTTGAGTTTTAGCACTCCGTTGTTCAATGCAGTATTTGGGCAATAACAGCTGCAGTTTTGTGTAGGCAGAGACACGCTGAGGCACTTCTTCCATAATAAAATCCTTGATACGTTTTATAGAAAGTGAGTAATTTAAAGAAATTGAGTCATTTTTAATAACTGAATATTACAAAAAAACCTTACAAATGCAGTAGACACAGTAGTTTCTGCACCTATTATTTCTTGTTACTGCTTTAACATAATAAAAAATTGAATCAATCTGCCTCTAGATTATGGGAAGAAGGGAGCTGAAAAATAACTTTCTCTTGAGTTGCTGTCTTAAACTACCACTGGAATGTATTTTTATCTTGATTTTTTTTAGACCATAAGTGTACTTTTCAAATCAGTTGGTGTTACAGTAAGAGAAATGCAAGAGAGGCTGTTAATACCTTTATTAGAAGCAATGCGTAATTTATTTCATTTGTGCATTTAAGGTTCAGATAGCGAAGAGGATGAAGATATGAAAGAAACAGTGAAGCGGAGCTTAGAAGAAACAAACAAACAGGAAGGTCTGTCAATTTTTACTTTTCTGTGTTCAAGAGCACCATTAATTATGGAATATACAGGAACTAAATTTACAGTCAGATTTACAGCAAGTGACCTCTTAAGAATACTCTCTGAACTATGCTGGGCAGTCTTGAGTAGTGAAGAATGCCGTGATGAGTTATAAATAAAAAAAATTCCTAACCTGAAGAGTATGCCAGCAACTAAAAATCTATTTCATTGGACAACACAGGGTACTGATCAATTAAACACTTCACTGAGTTCTCTTTGTACCAGTTTAATATGACTGTGCTGTCTCAGAGCAGAACTGTTGACTAAATAGTTGAACTTCTGAATAAATAATTCAAGATTAGGTGTCGTTTCACAATAAAGCAGTCTGGTCTCCTGAAAGAGCTGTAGAGTTATGCACAAGTTTGAATCAGCATCACGTGTGTCTGTTCACATCCTATCTTGCATTATTTGAAATTGTTTTCATCCTTCTGCTGTTGAGCTTACTGGTGGCGTTTGATGTAGTCTTGTGTTTTTGGTGACAGACCACAGTGTACATTGAAAATAATTTATTGTTGGAAGACTTGATTCTGCCCCTCCACCTGATGGAAATAAAACAAACTAAAAAAAACCCCAAAAAAGTTGTACAAGCTCAGTGATAAAACTAATTACTGAATCTTATGTTCCCAGTATTTATTCAGTTGTAAGTTTACCAGCTGTTGCTAAATACTGTTGTTAAATGTCCAGCATTCATCTCCAGCACTGAAAGTTGGGTGCATTCAGACCCCCCTAGTACTGGGATAGCAGTGGCATTTGGTGCATGCAGGAGGTCCTGCTTCTGATGCTGCAGTGCAGAGGCATCTGAGCTTATGAAGCAGCCTGGCTTCAGATGAGTCAAAGCTTGGACCTTATTTTGTATTTTTGCACAGGCTTAGTGGCTAAATAGCAACATATTTTAATGCAGACAGTTGTATGCAAATGGTTTCTGTCTTTGTTTGTTTTTGTTTATTTCTGTGACCATGTGGTGTTTTTCTTTAAGCAACTCTCTTTTATCAGTAGTTCTGGATATTACAGGAAAGTCCGGATGCATGAGAGAGCAGTCAGTGGTATGATTTCTGTTCCAAACCTCAGCCTTGCATAGAACAGCCCAACAATTATTAAAGTTTTAAAATTCTATTTCCTTTTTCATAAGAATAGACAGATCTTTCTTTTTAATGGGATGTGCTTGTATCCTCCTAAAGCAGAAGATGAATAATTAATGAATGACAGTGTGTCTGAAAGCTGCTTTACTTTTTCTAGATATATTATTGATATTAGTATTTGCTGTATATACAAACCTTGTCAAATTTATGGTATTTGATCACTAGCACCAAACAATTAGTGCCAAAAACAACCTAAATGTAGTGCAAAAACAGAGTTTCTTTTTTGAGTATTATGAAAGTTCTTTGAGATTGTTAAGTCAGATGAGTGCAATGTGATTTTCTTCCCCACCATCAAACTGTTACAGCCCTGATCTAGACTATTCTTATTGCTGGTAATGACTTTTTATCTGCTTGTCTGGCTTACCTAGTAACCGTGACAGCACTGGTGCCAAGTCAGAATGTAGGTATGGGCATATCTCTGGATAGGGAACTGGAATGAAAGTACTGAAACCTCTCTGCTTGTTATGTATATGTGTTTTTTTGTTTTAATACTTAGTTTATTTTTCTTGGTGCATACATAGGTAATCTTGCTATTAGTTTGACCAGTAAATACATAGTTGCAATTATGGTCTTGAAATAATCATTGGACTGCTCCTGGTTAACACAGTGAAAAGTTGTAGAGGTATTTTCCACATCTTGTAGTGTCGAAAAGATAGCCTAAAACAAGGAGAGAAAATATTTTCATCTGTTTCTTAGGATTTTTTTGCAGTCTACTGACATTGCCCACAGAAGTAAGTTCATGGTTTATGTAGTAATATTAAGGTAGTTGTGTTTATGGCTAGTTACCAATTGCACTTTGACATTACAATCTTTTTTTTTATTTATGCAGAACTGGAAAATGCAGAACTGCAAGAAGCTATCAAAAGGAGCCTTGAGGAAATGTAAATGAAGATACTTCAGTACACTAACACCATGCCATCAGAACTGCTCACAAAAATGGAAGCTTGTTCTATCTATTTACAAGGGTTCAGAAATGCCACTTTTGAAATGTCTTTAATTGTTAGGTTATTAATCTGATGTCCTCTGTCATAGTGATGAACAGCTGGACTTTATTCATATTCATGGCAATGTGTTATGTTTGATAAAAATAAACTTTTAAGCCTTTTCATATTTGTTTCTAAGGGGTGATGACTAAGTCTCTCCAATTTAGCTATTTGAAATTGTTGCCTAATTAGTAGCCTGGTCTTACTAGGTATTTTGGGGTTCCTGGTTGTTCAGGTTTCTTTTCTTAAATTGGTTCTTGTATTTAATTTTTTTGTCACAAAATGTCATTGTCTTTATTTACTTTTTCATGTGGTCTTTGCAACAGATAAAAATAGTAAACTCGAGTTATCTCAGATTTGCCTGGCTAATCTTGTTTTAAAGAGAAGCTTAGATCCCAGGGTTGTTGAACATATGGCCTAACTCTTGTCTGTGGCTGGTCTCACTTCATAGGCCATAATTTTGTCTCTGTTATGTTTTGTTATAAATGTCAGAATCAGAACCACAGGCTGTACAATTAGTTTACCAGCTTTGTTTTTATAAATGTGTTTGTTTTTTCAATAGTGGTGGAGTATTTGGATTTGATGGCCTAAAGTTTGATGACTTCATTGCCTCTCCCTTACCTGAGGCAGGAACAACCTTTTAAGGGAACAGAATCTAAATAACCTTCCTAGTTTCTGTTTGGAATATATGTGAGAAGATTTAAACTGTAATATTTCTGTATACTATGGTCTTTGCTCTCTTCCATTCCTGAAGAGGTGGCATTGGATAAATGAATGTAAATGTGCTAATTATTTTTGTACTGTCCTTAAGTGAAATTATTTCTGTGTTTAATATTATCTGTCGTCTTTCTCAGTTTTGTTTAAAAATACCTATGCAAACTGTCCAGCTTTACCAGCCTGTTATCCTTCAGTTGATGATTGCTGTCAATCAGTAAGAAATCTCAATGTAATAAAATGCCAGCCTAATTCTTTTTTATGATTCTCTCACCTTGCGAGTTTGCTTCTACCTGCTGTATCCTAAATACTCATTATGAAAGTAGATACTTCTTGTGGAGAATAAGATGTGGGGAAGGCTGGATTTTTCTCACTGTTCCAAAGAGTCAGCATAACTACAGCTGTTTGTCCTCATGGTTAGGAAAGCTGGAAGACTGACACTGGTTTATTTCTGATCACGGCTCTGATATATTGCTATCTCTGAAGCAAGTAGAATGAAGGAAGAAACTGGTGAGGTATCTCAGCACTCATTAGCAATCGTACAGCTTGAAGAAGCTGTTCAAATGCCAGAAAATAGTTTGAACACTTACAGTGCATTTGAGTGTGACTCCCAGGTGTTACAGGGTGAACAGGACCTCTTAGTGGTTTTCCCTTGTGCCTGTTGCTTGTTTTCCTACTGTCAGTCTTGGATTAATTGTAATCCTGGTAAAATTCAGGTGTGTAGTTCACACTGCTGCTGCTCCCTATTCTGGGAGATTTTGAGTAGTCTTTAGCTACTTAATTTACTACTGTCTTTCGCTTATATCAGTTCTAGAATTTTTCCCACCCAGTGCTTCTGTTAAGGGTGGAATGAAACAGAAAACAATTTTCATCCTCAAAAACATCTAAGTTACAGAAGCTTTTGGGCAGGTTTTTTCCATGTAGATCCAGAAGTTTCAAATTCCTTTCACATGAAAAGATGCTTCAGTCTGAGAAAGTTCTTTGGCTCAATGGTGTTTAAAACCTGGGTAGATTGTCTTCTCCAGAGTCTGATATGTTAGAATTTGATTATGTGCTTTATTTTTCATAACACTTTATTCTGTCATAAATGTAAAGTTTGCTTGTACCTGATGGGCCATGACTTAATGGTTGCATTAAAAAAAAAAAATGTCCTTTGTGCACACATATTCTGTATACTTGAAGCTCCACTTATTAAACACACTGTATTGGCCGTGTCATCTGCTTACCAAAACGAGTGGTGAATCCCAACCATTGCTTCTTTGGCTTTTATAAAACTACTAAATAGAGTTCTAGTTTCTCTCTTGTTTTTATAACAGTAGTCTTCTGGATTGGCAACGTCTTGAAATTTGGCCTCATTTTGAAGAAAATTTTGGTTTCTTTCAGGTTCTCTCTTAACTCAAATTTTTCTTTATGTAATTTTCTGCCATCACAGGCTTGTGATAGTTCTGTTTCCAGAAGAACAGAGAAAATTGGATTCTTAAAACACTGCATGTGCAGGCATGTGACTTGTTACTCACCAGCATCTTGTGGTTGAACACCTTCAACTGGAAAATGTTGTCTTGTAAATGTGTTTCAGAATTCAATGGTTTTGTCTGGTGAGTCTTGTTTAACTGGCTGAAATTTTTGAGGTTTGTCCTTCATATGCTGAGAAATCTGCCTGCATTTACAAGCACAACCTGTCTGTTAAAAGGGGCTTGCCCAGTACATTTGTACTAGAAGTGATTTGTCATGCCCTTTTCAAGAGCATTTACTTTTGTGGTAATGTTTGAGTTCATCCTTCGTTAGCCTAAAGTAATTCAGTAGTGCTTTTTTATATTTATCTTTAATGAGGAAAAAATCTAATCTCTACCTGACTACTACCAGCTGTTCATTTCAATGCTCTTAATTTCTGTATGGTGCATGTGTTAAGTTTTACAAAACTGAAACCGTGGTAACTTGAGATTGGTATAAGGCTCTTAACTCTTTGGTGCTTTGTGTGCCACATTCTTATGAAACAAAATCCCTTTTTGGTCATATTCAGAGACAAGGTGAGATGCTGAATAAGCCAGTGCAACTGTTATTAAAGTCACTGGAACACTGAAGTATTATACCTGCCTCGTTGCTCCTGTTATTTAATAATACTGAGAGAGAGATTAGCTAACTCGAAGATACTTCCCTTGTATGTATGTTTTGGGTGGTGGGTTAATTTTCTTAGCTCTTCAAGGAATACAGGAATGACCACCACTGTTCCTGAAGTGGTCATGGAATGCAAACCTTTGTGAAATCTTTACCAAATATAGTGAAGTTTATAGAGGTATGAAGTTACGCCATCGTCTTTCTTAAAAGGAAAGTGTTCTATCATCTGCCTGCAGTGTCGTGGCTATGTTTACAGAGACTGCTGTAAATTGGAAGGAGGTGAGGAGGATGAGTGATTAATTGTTTCAAAATTAATTCCGAAAAATTGCCTTACATTAGCACAAAGATACTTTCTGGCAATTCTTTCCAGTTAAGCAGCTTTATGAAAGTCTGCATCTGCATTTTTCTTTGGTACTTCTAAACCCCTTCAAGTTTCCTGTAGAAATTCTTAGCTGAAGTGGTTTGGTGCTCAGTAGTAACAATCTGGGTCAAATAATATGGCCTGAGATATTCTAAAAGTGGATGTAAACAAGACAGAAAATTTACGGCAGATGGCAAGAACATGCCAAGTGTATACCTGAATGGCAATACTCTGCGTGCATGGAAATTTGATGTAAAGTTCCCTCTGTAAATCTGTGCAAATTGGCTTTCACTGACTGCAATATCCTAATTTCTGGTAGTCCTTCCCTTTGGTTTTTTGCTTAGAGCTCCACTGTCAATCTGCACGAGCATCTGCAGCTGTACAGAATGCACTGGCTCATTTAGTTGTCGGCTTTGCTCCAGTGAGAATGAACTGCTGCATGCCCCAAAATGGTCATAGCAGCTCTCAGATTGCTCCTGATACAGAGGGCTTCATTCAGACTTCGAACAGACCTGGGACCTCGGGGCTTGCCTACACAGTAAAACGACTGTGGCGTGTAGAGGCAAACCCAGGGCTAGTTTTAATTAGTGTTGGTAACAACAGCAGTAACGACACAGCAGCACAGGTTCAGCAGGTGTGAAGTGAGGGGGCAACCTACTGTGATAGCAGACATGTATTTTGATTGAAAGCATACCCTGAAAAGTGAGGTTGGCCTGTCTTTATTGTTACTGTTACGATGCTGGGGAGACTGCAGGCTGGTTTTGGTTGGCTGGCCTGAGCCGTGAGTGCATCCTTCAGCCATGTCTGGGAACTAGTGTGCTTCCAGAATACCTGCACACAAGGAAGGTTCTTAAACACCGAATGGTTTGGGTCAAAAGAAACCTTAAAAATCATCTAGTTCCAGCCTGCTGTGGTGAGGAATACCTCCCACTAGACCAGGTTGGTCAGACCCCCTTTCAACCTGGCCTTGAACACTCAGGGATGAGGCATCCACAGCTTCTCTGGACAACCTGTTCCAGTGCCTTGCCACTCTCACAGAAAATAATTTCGTCCTGGTATCTAACCTAAATTTCCCCTCTTTCGGCTTGAAAATACTAAGTTCCTGTAGGTGAAGGCAGGAAAATAATCCTGCATGGCATTTCTTGGGTGTGGACTTTCTCTTTGATCCTATTCCATGACAGCTCATGTCTAAGTGCTAGGGTATGTGACAAGGTATATATCAAGGTTTGAAATAAGGCAAAGCTGGAACTAAGGTGCTATTTAATAGTGTTGCAATTTCCAGTGCTTTTGGTGTAGGTCATCTCCCTGGCTCTGGGACTTCTATGGATGCATCAGATGTCTGAGACCTGGGAAAGTTGCTCTTTGTGCTGTCTCAATGGACTTTGTGCGTGTGAACAAGACTTCTGTTCATTGCTCTGTTTTGCAATCAGCACCCCTTTTTTACAATGCTGTAGTTTAAACAAGAGAGAGCCAGCGTTTTCACTGCTGTGATGGGAATGCAGGAACAATGGGATACACACCCTCTTGTCATGTTTTTGCTGGTGCCCATAGCCGGAGCAGGGCCGTGCAGTCTTTCACATGATGACAGACTGGGGACATGGGAGAAGACAGGGATGTTAGCATGGCATCACCCAGCGGTCCTGATCATGCTTCACCACTGATGGCAAGGAGAAGAATGAAATATGTGCTTTGTTTCAGGTGTGGGGGCCCTTCCTCCTCCTATTGCCTTGTGGCCCTAAAGGACCCAATTCCTGCCTTTTGTATCCTCAAAATTCCCCCAACTCAGCTGTGAATCACTTCCCTTCCTGCAGGGATGGACTCCAATCTTTCTAGACCAACCAGTTATTATTTTGGAAAAATGATGCCAATTGTCCCTTTACATACCTCGGCAAAAATAGAGCAGGGCAATCTACTCAGGAAAAGCAGTTTTCAAGGTCCTTCCAAGTCTCTGAAAGGGAAAATATCCCAGTTTTTACAGGCAGTAATTTCAATACTTGTCCTGGAAAGACCATTTTTACTTTTAAATTTGTATTTTGTTTCCACAGTTCTGCTATTCTTCCTTCTAGTGTAAAGTGTCCTTTTGCTGTTAAAAAAGAGTAAGTCAAGTGTGGTACATTTGGACACTTAGAGCTGTTCTGTGCCTCTAATTCAGCCATTGTAACGTCTACCTGTGTGGAATTAAACCCCTGTTTACCTGTAGAGGAAAAAAAATGTTCAGAGCTGTTCAACTGCTTTGATTTCTGCTTTTTAAACCCAATCCAATTGATGCTTAATAAATTGGCATGGGAAGAATAGAAGGATCCCAGGAAATAAATGGTAGCAAACTATGTGTCATGGTTACAAATGGGTTCTGTTAGGGGTGGGAAATGGTTTTTAATTATCTTCTATAGAGACTGTAGAGAGATGGACGGAACAATTGTTCAAATGAAGTTATTTCCATGAGCTCACAGGCAATGAGCCTTGCTTATCCAACCATGTAAAACAAAGAAAACTCAGGCAATTAATTTAACTAGAGTACTTGGGACATGATATCATTCTGAATGGACGAGCCTGAGAAAACAGCTATTTTGAATCACAGCAGGATAAGCATACAAAACAGTATCCCTGTGCAACAAAATCCCTCTTAGCTGGGTGCCAAAAATTGGTCTGCTAGAGCCATGGGGTATTTGCCCAAACCTCAACTTTTGGGATAAGCAAATTCCTTTTTAAATACTCACAGTAGTGGCAAGGAAAACTTATACTGGTGCTTGAGAAGGTGCCATTTCATACGGGCAAGTTAAATATGTTCTTGGAACAAGTTGTTACTAGATGTAGATCCACTGCCTTGGCTACCATGAAATAGACATATGTTTTCTTGCTACCATAGAGAGAGAACATAAACCACTTTTCTTTCCAGTAAGCTTTTTTGTAGAATCTTACAATAACAGTTGGTGGAACAGCTTCTTTTCTGCAAGTAGTAGGGGGCTCTTGCAGTTGGCAGGAGAAAGATGCACTATAAATAGCAGCATCTAAAGTACCTTTTATTTTAAATAGAATTCTATTTAGGTTCTGCTTGCAGTAAGGGCTGTCTCTGGTTTAACTTTTCTCTCCTTTCAAGCTTCTGGATTTTTTAAGCCCTTTATTTTTTCTCCTCCTGTTTCTTGCACTTTCCACTGTTTTCAGTTTTGTAGTTTACTGTTTAATTAGCCTTAAATAAAAATAACATTTGGATAGTTGTGGATTTCTTGTTTTCTTTAATGAAAGAGCAAACCAATGAATATCCATACAGACCAGTTCTGGAACACAAATCCTCATACCAATAGCTCCCATCTGACACAAAGTTAATATAGATATTGAAAACATCATTATTCCTCCTGTAGCTTCTGTTTAAACTACAGCCAGAGTTCATGCTGCTTTTGGCTGGTCCAAGTTTTGTTGCTTTTGCCACAGAGGGGAGTGGAGACAGGAGCAGGACAGGCCGGGGTCTCTCTGTGCCCCAGATGGTGACAGCGAGGAGCAGAGGCACCACACGGCTGCCGTTTGTCGGGGTGTGCGGTGGCCGGGCGCCTGCGTGGGGCAGGTGCAGGTGACACTGCGGTGTCGGTCACAGCAGGGAACACTCCGCTGCTGCGGTCTCGCCCCAGGCGCGGCCCATCCGTCCCCAGCGCGCTGGTGAGCTCAGCCGGCCTCCGCCGCTGTGTGCGGAGAGCGGCGTGCGGGGACAAAGAGATACAGGGAGCTCCTGGAGCAGGTAACTTAGCCAAGGGTCTGGAGAACCTCTCTTACCAGGAATGCCTGAGGGAGCTGGGTCTGCTCAGCCCCGAGAAGGGGTGACTGAGAGGGGACCTCATCAATGGGATTACGTACCTAAAGGATGGGTGTCAAGAAGATGGACCAGCCTCTTCTCCGTGGTGCCAAGTAATAGTACACGAGGCATTGGGCAGAAACTGATGCACGGGAAGTTCCACCTGAATACGAACAACTTCTTTACTGTCGAGGTGATCGCGCACTGGATCAGATTGCCCCGAGAGGTTGTGGAGTCTCCCTCACTCGAGAGGGGGCAGGGAGGTTGGACCAGATGACCCAGTGTGGTCCTTCCCCACCCGGCCCGCCCGGTGATTCTGTTGCCCCCCGGCCGAGGCGAGGCGGCCCCGCCACGCTGCGTGAGGCGGCGCCCGCGGGCCCGGCGCGGGGGCGGGGTGGCCGCGGGGGCCGGCGGCGGGGCGGCTCCTTCTTTGGCCATGAGCGAGGTGCCGGCATTCGGCCGCCGCCGCCGCCTGCGGGACGCGGGGAGGGAGCGGCCGCAGCGAGGTTCCGCCGGCGGCAGCGGCGGGTGGGATGGCCCAGGCCAGGATCAGCGCCAAGGCCAGCGAGGGGGCGCAGCAGCAGCCGCAGCATCAGCAGCAGTCGGGCGGGCAGCTCCGGGGCCGCTTCTACCGCTCCACCTCCATGGCCGACCGCTCCAGCCGCCTGCTCGAGAACCTGGACCAGCTGGAGCTCAGGTGGGGCCCGGGCCGGGCGCCGGGACAGGGCCGGGGAGCCTTCTGGCCCCGAGTCGGTGGCTCCGCACCGCGGGCGGGCGCGGAGCCCTCCCCCGGCTGGGGCGCGGAGGGGGGGGCGGTGTGAGGCTTCTTGAGGGGACCGAGGGAAAAAGGGTTCTCATGGGGGACAAAGTTTAAAAATGGGAGCTGAGTTAGCGTGGCATGGAAATACACGAAAATAGGAATATGTATACGAATGTATGAAAACAGAGGTTTTTCAGAGCGAGCGCGAAGGGCTGCTTCGGATTTGTCACCCTTCAGGGTGTGGGGAGCCTTTAGCGGACGGGGATGTGCTCTGCCAGCTGTGACACGGTACGAGCCCCCGGTGCATCGTGTCTCTCGTCCCACCCTGTCGCCCTATCCCGCACCTGCGGGCAGGTGTTTTATAAGAAGATGCAGGAAATCCGAGGATAAAACGTGGTGTCATTCGGGCTCTCGGAGACTCTGGCAAGCCTTTAAGCTGCAGTGCTGTATGCTGGCGTGCGAGGCTTCTTGTTTTCCAAACCTCCCTTTGCATTTACTGGTTCAGCTATGGATGTTCTTGCTGTGTTTGTGTCCACCTCCTCTCTGAGGCGTATTAAAACGTCTCACTATAAAATGTGAACAGCATAGCATTCTGCAGCTGAGGTGTGTTTTTTCCAAAGTTATTATAAATGCTATGTGAATTTCATCGTTGTGCCAAGACATGTCCTGACTTCTGCTACCTGACGTTCCCTAAGTAATACCATTTGACTTTTTTCCCAGATTGGCCTCATGAGAGATGATACCTTGCCTTTAATCATCTTCCCTGTCCTCTCAGCTCTGCTAAATTACACAGTGTCCTTTCTGAGGTGGATGGATGTGCAGGATGCCACTGATTCACCTCCTCCAGTACTATTTCAACACACCCTTTCCTTCATTACAGCTGCATATTGATCAGCAGCTTTCACAGAGCCACCCAGAATGTTTCTAGGACTTTCCTGTAATTAAAAGAGCTCTGTGGGATGCAGGAGTTTTATTTCCCCTTTCTGCCTGCATTACTTTGCATTATTCAGGAGTGGACTCGATGTGCTGTTATATTAGCCTTTCACTTAGCTTGATTAAATCTCCTTGAAGTCCTTTGCAGACTTCTCTGAATTTGACTAAACAAAATCACTGTCTGCAAACAAGTCTCACTGCTTACATTCAGGTCTAGGCGTATGATGAATATATAATCCAAAAATTAGCATGAGAATATGCAAAAATGTGTTTTAGATTTGCTGAGTGACTCTGAAACAAAGCAGACAGTTTGGTTAGCCAGCAATTAAACCCTCAATTAAACTTCCCAGTTTGCTGTGGTTTTTTCAGACAGCCATAATTCTAAATGTGGAATAGTAATGAGGAAAAAAAAAAGTCTAATTTGATAAAAGTCACTCAAGTCTTACGGTTTTTTTTTTCTATTTGCAACTAATCAACATGCTTCATTTCAAATTTATTTGAATGACAGGAGGAAAAATTTCCACATTTTATCCTTCTCCAGCTTGTTTGGTTTTGCTATAGACCCTCAAGATGGTGCTTGTAAATACAGTAAGTGAAAATTTGTCAAACTGGACTACAGCCTTTAATTAAAACCCTCAACAATCTTCAGTTCTCAAGTTGCTTAAGGTCAACTGAGCTCTGAAGCAAGCCTCATCCCTCTGGAAATCATAGAATGGTTTGGGTTAGGAGGGACCTTAAAGGTCACCTAGATCCAACCCCCTGACATGGGCAGGGGCACCTTTCAGTAGGCCAGGCAGCTCAAAGCCCCATCCAACCTGGCCTTTAACACCTCCAAGGATGGAGAGTCCACACAACCTCTCTGGGCAACCTGTTCCAGTGTCTCACCATCCTCACAGTGAAGAATTTCTTCCTAATCTAAATCTACCCTCTTTCAGTTTAAAGCTGTTGTGAAATGCTCCAGTTTGAACAGCCTTCCTTTTCCTTCCTCTTTCCACTGTGAGAGCTTATTTCCCAACAGTAATGGGGCATTTTTGTACATCCCTGATAGGTGT
This sequence comes from Irena cyanogastra, assembly GCA_013397155.1. Taxonomy (NCBI): domain Eukaryota; kingdom Metazoa; phylum Chordata; class Aves; order Passeriformes; family Irenidae; genus Irena; species Irena cyanogastra. The sequence continues at coordinate 32,313 of VWZV01015324.1, read as the reverse complement.
TTGCAGAGGGTCTTTATTCTGTGTGGAAAGTGAGCAGGGAAGGGGAATTAATCTGGGAGGGAGTGCCCGAGGCAGAGGTGGTGAGGGGGGCAGGTGGCACATTTGCCCCTCACAAGGGCTTGGACCTTCGTGTTTCCATGACTGCTAAGATATCTCAGAAGCAGCTGGAAGCCAGACCAGAGGCTCTGTTTATGAGTCACTGCGTTAAGTGAAAACACAGTTTTAGGTGTGATGATAGAGGAGGTAAGTCAGATTATTGCTGGGTATTTTTACCTTCATTTTTTGTACTTTTTATCTTGTTCTTTGGGTCAACTATGTTCCTCCACCATTCGCTTCAGTGTTCTCAGGACTGCTTACCAGGGAGTGGACACTCAGCTGAAGGAGCTGAGAATGCCAGGGTGAAACCCCCTGTTTTGTTTCCCTCCAGTGTGCCTGATTAGCTCCATTTCAGGAAAAAAGCTGCTCCATCCTCAGATGTTTCTTACTTCCTTTGAAAACTTATCTGAACCTCCAGCACGTGGGCTTTAATAGTGGGCTGTTTAAGTCAGTCACTAGTTTAAAGGACAGGGTTATTGCAGCTGTCCTAAGAAAGCGGGTGTCAAGTTTCTCATCTGGAAACAAAAGCACAGCCTGGTCCACCTGTTTCTCAGGGGAATGCTCTGCTCATGTAAATGGTATGTAGCAAAAAAAGGCATTGCTCAGCTAATTGCTCACAAACAGGGAAAATCAGAAGTAAGGAATGTCTTTTTCAGTGTTAGGTAATAGATGGAATATTTAGTTCATGTTCAAAGCAACAAATACAATCCCAGTAAAAATGTGATTGGAGGTTTTAATCTCTGAGAAAAAAAGACCATATTGCTGCATCAAAATAATTGATAACTGGGCATAAATATGAATATTTTGTGTTCTTTTTTCTTTACCTTTTATTCTTTGGTTGGTTGTTTTTTTGAGACTTGGATTGTGTTTCCAACCCTTCCCACATCAGTCACCTCTGTTAGAGGTTTAAATCTTCCAACTGGTTTTTTTGGGTCCCCCACACAAGGAAAAGAAAGATTTACAGAAACCTGTGAAGATAAGAAACCATGCACTTTAGGAAAGAAATTATGAGAACTGACTGCATAGTTTGATCCTGATACATTTTTTTCCTGAAGTTGGTGTGACTGGTTTCCATTTTTTTTTGTTTTGTTTTGTTTGTTTGTTTGTTTTTGTTTGTTTTTTGGGTTTTTTTTGTTTTTTTCCCCACTAGAGCACTGTTCTGAAATGACCCTGTCCCATTGTTGTGTGGCACTCTATAATGCAGTTTAGGAAATGGTAAAAATAATTCTGAAGAAGCAATTATTGCAAATAAAATAGTTCTTAAGATTTGGTTATATTACCTTTAGTAAATTAATGTCAGTCAAAACTCTAGTTGCTGAACTGTGTTTATCTTTTTTTGCTGTATGCAACATTAATTCTGACAATTTGGCTTTTAGGTCCTACCTCACATACCAAGCTGGCCTTTGGAAGCAGTGATATTTTAGGCATCTCTTTAGAACTGTACCAATTCAGGATGCATCTCTGCAATGCAGCTTTTCCACATTCTTCTTAGGACCCAGCAAAGCCTGTGGAAATCATGGACTGATCTATCTACTAAAGGCAGAACTTTAGTTTTTACGTCAGTACAATGATATACAGAATCTGATTTTAAAACACTATCAAAATTGAAAGTCTACACTTCAAAATTTTAATTTACAACTTTCCAGCGACGACAATGCATTTTTTAAATTCTGAAAATACTACTTTTTTTAAAAGGCATGGCAAGGAATTTTGAAAATATTACTAGACTTCCTCAATTATAAAGTGAAGACATCTGAAGTATGAAATGACTCCACCTGCCTCATGAGGCTCTTACTAACCAGTCCAAAATAATAATTAAAACTATTTGCTCTTGGCATGAATTTGCATTGCATTAACTTTTCCCACTCCTCCTCAGAAAAAACATAAAGGCAAGGCCTGATGCCTGTGCTTTCACTGACTAAATTAGGCTAAATACTTTGTAAAATAGAATCAGTCCATGAGCACGCTGCATGTGAAGAGTGACTATATCTTCAAATGCTCCCATTCTTCTGCTTTCACCCTCTTTTCTCTTACTGCTGTTTTCCTGAGGTTACCTGCCTTCAGCCAGCCTGTGAGGAAGGAGCAGCAGCTCCGTTCCTGTTCCAGGAGATGCGCCCTCATCTGCGGAGACAGCAATGAGCCACTGCTGTCTTAGGGCAGTGCCCAGAAATGTTGAAGAGTGTAGAGCACCCAAGAGACTTAACAATGTTTTGGTTTGTTTCCCCTTTTCTGGCCAGGTTTCGTAAACATTTCAGGATAGATGGATGGATTCTCGTGATGCAGCTAGACCTCCCAAGCTGTGCATTGCAAGCATCTCAAACCATCAGCCAGGTTCACATGATACTCTTGCTTTTCTGTGCAGCCTGTGAATGAAGAGTTGATGGTTTTGGTGCAACTCTTGTAGCCAGTTCCAGCTTGGAAAGTCCTCTGAAAGCCCCTACCCTCAAGTCACAGAGAAAAGCCAGGGGAGTGGGACATTTCCCTTTTTGTATCAGATCTTCAAAGTGTTGCATTAGCGTTCAGTGTTCTTTTCCATATTATTCAGCTGAATGCAAAAGCCCCCTGTTTAAAACTGTGGTGGGGAATAAGACATGAATTAAGAAACTGGACTCAGATTTCTCATTCGGCATTTTCACATTGCCCATGGTGAGCCGAGTCTGCACTTCATGCCACAAGGAGGGCAGGCTGTAAACACAGAACCACACACTGGGACAGCAGTTTCCGATGGGCTGTCCACTTGTCCTCACTGCATTACATGTGAGATTCAGCACAGTAAAAGGACTGGAGTAGGGGTCTGGTTTCAGGAGGGACAGAGCTTCATGCTTCCTTGCAAGCCCAGACATAGGAGCTGTTCCCACAGAAGCTTCCTTCCTGTGTGAATCACAGTGAGCATCGTTCCATGGAAAGCACCAGTGACAGTGGCAGCAGGCAATCCAGCATCTTCTCCCAGTGACCAAGGCACACCACTTGTGTCAGGGAAACCCTTGTCATGTTAATAAAAGTGAGCGAGCTTTGTGCCACTCACAGGGTTTTCTCTCACTCACAGGGTTAGTGAAAGGGGTTGTTTGGCGTGTTGCAGTTTTCTGGAGTGTTTGTTGCTTTGCAGGTAGATTCTATGGGTTCTGCTGGCCTGGCGGTGGCACAGGGATCCGGGGCCCCTTGCTGCCTCCATCTCTGCAGCTGCCACCCTCACTGCCAAGTTCCCTGATGGGGACTCGGTCCCTTTCTCTCCTAGTTAGGCAGCTGATAATAATTGCCAGTTGGCTACAGTAAAGCCATAGTGTGGGTGCAGCTCTGGGGATTCAGCGTTCCGTCCAGTTAGCTCTTGCCCCAGTCCAGCTTTAAGGGTACTTCTCCGTACCTCCTCTGGTCCGCAGTTCTCAGCCCTGGCAGAAGCGTGGCAATGACGAGGAACAAAGGAAGGACTTTTGAGGGAACAACTTATTCTTTATTCTTGAGCCGGTGCTCCCAAAAAACTGGAGTCCTGGGTGCAGTGCAGCACCTTTTACACGGAGGTGGGGAAAGGGGAGGGGTACTGACAGAAGGCGTCAGGATAGGGTGGGAGAAACTGGGAACCTGGCCAATCACCCAACAGCTCCCCTGGAATGTACCAGATACCGAGTCAGGGCTGCAGAGGGACTCCGAGTGAACCAGGGACACAGCTCTAACCCAGGGAAAACCCGATAAAACCCAAAACACACCACAATGTCACAGGACTTCTGCTATGGGGCTGTAGTACCATCAGGCTCTGCATATCCAGATTAACCACAGAGTAGGATAGAACAGCACTGTCAGTAAAATAAAAGATTAAAGTCTGATTGAATTGCTCTTGTTTCCATTTGCCCCTCCATTTGTTTGGTTTGTTAAATTATACTGAGTCTTGAAAAGTGAAGTTAAGATAGAGAAGGTCATGAAGTCAGAGAATCTGTCTCATGGATAACTAAGAACTGACTGTCTTACTCTAAGCCGAAGTTTAAAACAAGAGTTTTTTGCAGCTACATAGGTGAACATCTATTTTATTATTTAAACATTTTGTTTGGTTCAACCATGTACAGGGTAGAGGCTTTCCGTGATGCAGCATCTGCTATGGAGCAAGAGAAAGAAATTCTGCTTGAAATGATCCACAATATACAGAACAGCCAGGATATGAGGCACATCAGCGAAGGTGAGAAGCTGCCTTCCTGTACCCTCCAACTGACCCAAACACTAATCAGCCCATCTTTTAGGGAGCAGCTCTGTGTGAGCAGCTCTCTGCTGCTGGTGAAGGTGCAGCATTGGAGCCAGCTGAGGTTGTTGAAGTGTCGCTCTTTATCCTGAGATCTTTTCTTGACTAAATTCATGCTGTTCAGGTGGATGGACTACCATGAATGTCACTACTGTGTATGTGAAAGCCTATACTCAGTTCGCTGACACATTTTCAAAATCAAGATTAACATCACTCTGCTGGGGGAGAAACATTGATGATGATGATGATAATATAGTTGAAAATTATTTTTGACTGCTGGACAGGCATGAGTGTTACAAAGTGTACAGCCTGCAAGAACCTCATGATTAAGATCATTGTCGTAGTTGTGTGATTCATGGCTTTAAATATATTCCCTAAACCTGATTATTAGGTGCTTTAAATTGCTGGTTTATTGGCTCTTCAAGAGCCTATGTATCAAGTGTGTTGTATTCATGTTTTTGAAAAGCAACTATACTTTCAGAAAAGAGAAAACCAGTTTTTTCATGGTCTTTTATTATATCTAGTTTTCTCTTTATGGCCTTCTGGGGTATTGTCTTAATCTCTCCTTCAGAATGGCACAGAAGTCCTTAATAAGCCAGTTCTGTTACTGAATGTTTCCCCATATTGTTTGTTTTGCTGTAAAGTGGCACAGCAAGCACTGTGTCAGCAGTGGAAAAACATTGTTTACAATTTTAGTAGAGTTTAATGCCTCATTTCAAATCAGATACTGGCTTCTATGAAATGAGTATGACTTGGGCAAATGTAAAAAGCTCATTTCTGCCTTCTGGAAATCTTGTTGATTGTCATTTACTTAAAAGAAGTTGTTTACTGCTAAGTTATAGCAGTTGGAGTGTCTTGATGATGCTGTTTGCACAGGAAAGTATTTGCCTGTAACCAAGAATATTTCCTTGTTTTGAATTGAGGTGAGAGAGAAGAACTTAATTTGACTGCTAATCGCCTGATGGGCCGAACCCTCACTGTGGAGGTTTCCGTAGAAACCATTCGCAACGCGCAGCAGCAGGAATCCCTTCTGCATGCCACCAAGATGATCGATGAGATCGTCAATAAACTCCTCGATGATTTGGAAGACGCCAAAATGCGCTTAATGTCACTTTACGGTGCGTGCACGTCCGACGTGCCAGCAGGACCCATCGATCAGAAATTTCAGTCTGTGGTCATCGGATGTGCCATTGAGGATCAGAAGAAAATCAAAAGGCGCCTAGAGACTCTGCTCAGAAACTTGGAAAATTCTGAAAAGTCTATCACATTGCTGGAGCATCAGAAATCATCTGTTCGTCAGTCTTGCAATAGCAAACAGGATTAACGTATCTTCCTGGCTACTGCTGGCAAACCACAGGATGAGCAAGTGCCCATAAAAAGCACACAGAAGCCAAGAAAAGAATTCTCTGTACGAGCACACACGTATATACACATCCACACACACCAAAGTATCTTTGATTGCGAGGTGCAAGCATTTAATGGGTTTTGGTAGCATTGGCATTTTCTTTCAGCAATAAGGAATGCTATCAGTTCTTCTGTAGAGTCAATACTGCTCTATTGCAAATTGTAATTGTGCTTCTGCTGAACTGACAGAAACTGAAAATCTAGCCTTTCCTCCATTCTCCCAGGTTTTTTTAAACTAAAGTTGTTTTGTCCTATCATGAGATTTCAGCTTTTCTCTGCTGTATACGTAGTGTGTGAACCAGACTTTTGGGACAAAAGACAAATCATGCAAATAAATCAAAACAATTAATAAACCATTTATGGTATTTTCATAAACAACACAGTGTCCTACTCATTACCATTTATAATTTTGCACTTTTTGAATATTTTGAATAAACTGATGACAATACTTTTCTAGAGCTGGAGAGCTACCTCCAGTTTGTAACTGAGGAAGTGAAAAACAACACATGTATCCCAGGGATCACCAGCCAGGCTAGAAATGACCTGACACTAAAAATCCCCCCTCCATGCCTAGTGAACCATTCTGCTCCCACAAGCTCATTGCAGCTTTGAGATTGCTGTGTGTTTCTTTTCAAAAGATAATAGAAACAGGAATTGTACATCAGCTACTACTCCGCTTTTGCATCATCTACGAAGCCACACAGCAAAACATTTTGACTTCCCACCTGGCAAATGCCTTATTTGTGTCTTGTGTAGGATGGTACTTTGTACATCCAGCATTACTCACCTCTTTGTGTGAGTGGTTTTCGGTTTTTGTCTTCCGCCCTCTCACTCACAGTAACTGCTGCGCATCATCACTGAGCTCTGTGGCTGTGGGTCAAAAGTTGCAAATTTTAGGGTGTGCCAGGAATTTTGTAACCCCCTGTAGCCTGGCCAGTCTTGTAGTACTTCAGCCAAGGGTGGCAGTGCCCTGAGGGGAGCAGAGTGCTCTCTGGCTCAGCCACCAGCATGCTGAACTTGCCTCAGGTTAAAGCTCAGCTGAAGGGAGCCTGAAGGGTCTGAGTGATGCCACCAACCACAGCTGCCTTGGTGGCAGTGCCTAGGGTGTTACAGTTGGAGTTTCACACCTAGATGTTCTGAGGGCACCAGCCCACGGTGAGACCCTGCACATCAGGCTCCTGCACAGCCAATAGTCAGGAGCCCTGTGGTTTTAAATACTTTGAATGGCGTCAGGGGCTCCACAGGAAAACTCATGAGCTGCGCTTCTTGGAAACCTCAGCTGCTATGAGGTCACTGTCACTGCATTTAATTTGCAGAAATAGCACTTCAGGTGGGTGCTTCAAATGCAGTCCAAGTTTCAGCTTTGAGATCACAAGAAGTTTCTAAGAGTTGGTGACATTAATTCTGTAATTCCACTTTAAAAAATCTTCCAGCTGTCCAACAGTATTAAAATTCTTCACAGTAATACATGGTCTGGGTTGTTTTCAGAACTCACGGTGTGCAACACTTAAGTTGAAGACAGCTTCTTGTTGCTTAGAATATTCCTTCAATATTTGGGTTTTTAAGGTCATTATAAGCTATTTCAGGCAAAAAGTCTTTTTGTTTTCTCTCTTAGATCCTTTTCATTGTACTGATACCTAAAAGAATTTTTATTTTTTATAGCACTTGTGCTATCACAGAACTGCAGAAGAGGTGGGTTAGAAGGGACTGATGAAGGTCATCTAGTCCAATGCCTCTGTAATGAGCCTAAAACACTGACAATTAATCCTTATCATGGTATTAAGCAAACACATTGATTTTCTTTGCAAAACTGCATGCAAGAGGAAGCAGGAGTATGGTACTTCTGATATTCTTCAGATACCTGGGTAAAGAGGCAGACAAAAATGCTGATTTGTGTTTTAGTAAAAAAAGAAAAAATACCAAAACAATGCAAAACCCCCAACCAACAATCACTAGTGACTATTTACCTGTTTATTTTCAGAAGATGTACCAGGCATCTTTGATATATTAATAATACTTTAATGCCACTTCCAATGTCTACAATCTTAGACTTAAACCTTGTCACTGTATTGGCCAGACCAATCATGAAAAGCAAAATGATCAAAAAGAGCAGAAAAGAATCCCTATTTTGTATTTCAACCAGATGGTAAAGAAATCAGAGGCAAGTGCTAAGAAACATCATTTCTGTTTGACTGGGGCATCTACACTTGTTCCTTTGAGTGCTCTCATGTGCTGCCTTGGATCTCAGCTGTTGGCAACACAAACAAGAATCAAGCACACGTTTCTCAATCAGATTGAGGTTGCACAGGTTGTAGTTACAGCAGTTTTTGAAATTTAATATACTGACAATTTAATATAACCACAAAAGGAGTGACTTGTATCAGACCCAACAACAAGCAAACACGTTTTATGCCACATGATGCAACTAGTGTCACTTACAAGAGAACAGCAGAATTAATTTGTAGGGATTTTACAGAACAGCATACACAAGATACTCAGTTTTAAACACTCATTCTTCTGATTGAGCATTTATGGTATGTTGACTTTTTGCTACAAATCTGTTACATTTACTTGAGATCATGATGGTGATAAAACCAGTTATGTACATTTCCTCTTTTAGCCAGTTACATTTAAGCCATTAGTAACAATGCATCTTAATCCTCACAATAAGAGTGGTATTTCTCCTGGCCCACAGTAATTTTTAATTTTTCTTATCAACTTTAGTGAGTTTGGCAGAACTGACAAACTATTTATCAGTATTACCCTTCTACTAGAAATCTGAGAATGAACCTAGTTCAGTACTGGGACTCACCTGGCTCTGAGATGACTCACATATAACACTTTGACACGGAACATTAGCAGGTTTCTCTTATTCCATTATAGCACCTTTCATCTTAAATCTCTGCATTGCTGTCTTTTTCATTCTATAATTTTGATTATCTGCTTGGATGCCATATTTAACAGAGAATTATTTTCTTCTCTCAATACAATTTGTGCATTAGAAAGAAGATCTGCACAACTTTTGCTTCCTACAAAAAGATGGCGAAGTCCTTTTGATGAATTTAAGTCTGCTGGACTATCCTTGCACTCTAATTTTGGTACAATTAGTGTTCAGGTACTGGAACTTCAACTGAAGGTCTATGACTACACTTATAAAAGCAGCAGGGGCTCAGGTAGTGTCACTGGAATGGGAGCAGCATGTGTGTTGGCTTGCTGCATGATGAACTCCCACGGAGAGGGGCAGCTCATTCACCCTGTTAACATCTGCAGCTCTCAGCCTGAAGGGTGCATGAACAGCTTCAAGGACAGCCTTGCTGAGTCTTGTGCATGTACCCCACATAACCCCCCGGAGTGCTGTGTGTTCAGCTGCTCAATGCTCTTTAGATTATCTCACCTCTACAGAAATGATGCAAAGGAAAACTTCATGTCAGATGTGCTGCAGCCCAATAATGAAGAAAATAAAAGGTTATATTTTACTGAAGCATAAAAACTAAACAGGAAGTCAGACTGACAGTGTGGTAATTCAGGCATTTTGACTACAAGAGTGTTACCTTAAGAAACACTGAAAATAAGAAAGCTTCAAAATTGTCTTAAGTGGAACATTTAAGTTTTTTTTTTAAATTACCACACACACAAAACCACAAAAATTAGTGTGATCAGTCATACAACTTTGAGATTTGCTATTTCCAGTTGGAAATACATCCCTAGCATTACTGCTTTGCATCTAGCGATGCCCCATGTACTGAGAGAACACCCATTCACTGAATGGATACAACACAGAAGTGACAAAGCTGTAGTGTCATATTTTTTAGTGAATCCCTATTTCACTAAGGCATTAACAATCACTGAAGTTTCCTGCTAGTGGCAGCTTTATCAGCCAAGGGCAAAGAATTGTGGCAAGATCCAGATAATATAGCCAATGAGCTATTCAAGAGATATAAAAAGAACATACAGGAGTGCAAACAATTTTGTGTCTTGTGGCACAAGAATCTCTTCTCTTAATCCAGGGTACCACAGATGTAACACAGCTACATCATCACCCACCATGCAGTCCCAGGGATGCAAAGAGAAGAGCATTTTTATTACCAGCCTTGCACCTGTAGGTTTTGCTAACTAAAACATATGATATTTTAATGAGTACACTTTGAGTGGAGAATGAAGTAATGTTTGTAATAAAAATTATTCATGAGAGACAACACAAGTGCTAGAACATTTAGGCATGTCTCTTCTTCCAACAGACAAAAGTTAGTGCCACTGAAGAGTGATGTGAATACCTAAGGGTTCCGGCAATATGCAAGTCATCTGGTTTACAGCTACACATTAACCCCAGGAGAATAAAGAATCAAAATTTTCAAGCAGCGTACATGCAGGGCATGTCCCAGAAAGATGCTAATTTGGGCAGTTTCCATCACAGTCATATTAGAGAACAAGCACTGCAAGGTCTCAACAAAGAAAGATCCACTTTAGATTTAGGATGGGAGTAAAATGAAAACTCACTGTTACCCAATGCTGCAAGTAACTATTCCTACATTAAAGTATATGCACTACATTTCAACATATCTTAAATTTATCAAGTCTGTCAAGTCTCCACCTACGAAACAACTGCTGAGTCATTAAAAGCAGTAGTTTATAGTGACATACTGTAAATACAAAGCCTATATTAATTGTACAGTGTGTTACAGTATAACATAAAATAGTATAAATTGTCATTATATGTAATAAAGACTTCAGTACCCTGTACAAAGTCAAGGCAAAAAAAGATGTTTCAAACACTTTGTGGTTTTGTTTGTTTTTCACGAAAAATGAATAAAACCCCATGAAACTTGTAGACAGACAGTGAAATGTAAAAGTTTCCATATTAAAAACAGTTGTCAAAATTCTTCATGCATACACTCTACCCTAAGTTGTGAGGTGGCCCCTTGATGTTCAATCATCTTATCCTAAGTACCTTACTTCTTAAACTGCTAAGACAGATAGGACTTGACTCCATTTACACATACAGTGATTAAATGCACTTGTTAAAAAACAGAGGCCTTTATCCAAGAAAAAAAATACAGAAAACATCACGGTGAAGAACATACAGTTTTGTTGCAATAGCAAAAGGGATGGAGTGCCCTCCTTGCCAGCAACAGGAGACCTCTAACAGCTTGTCAAAGAAGCTGCAGTACTCGGGAGAAAGCCTAATACAGTAAACACAAAATACAGAGTTCAGAGATCTTTAGTGTTTGTGCATAACTTGCCACTCATTTCTCTCCCTGCAGACAGTGGGAATAAGAATACATTTCAGTTTTCATACTCATTGACTTAGAAACAAAGTCAGTCAAGCTTCCTACATGAATTCACATAGTGAAAAGTCCTTCCTGGAAAAATATACAGGATCATTCAACCAATTTTCATTCTCATACACCATTTATAAAACTATTAAAACTCTGATTTTTTTAAGCAGCAGATTTTGCATTTGTCACTGACAGACTTGTAGAAATCTTAGAAAGTTAAAATTATATCATACCATACAAAAACATGTAAACAAAATGGATAGTTTTTAAAAGGCATGCATGCTCTTGAAGAGGATTATAAAGTGTTCATTTTTGCTAAATAAAAGGTATCTTGCTTAGCATTTTTAAAAGCACCTTAGTTATTTAGGAGCCCTAGCCCAAATAACCTTGAAGTTAGATTTGGGCTCCTAAACATCTAAATCAGTTCTGTAAAATTACTGAAGCACTTTGAAAATTTTTTGCCATGTCTCTCATCTTGCAGAACTAGATTTCCTTAACTTTAAATCTGAGACAACATTCAAGAACGTCTCCCTAATATAATCAGCTGCAATTTTTTGGATTCCTGTAATTTAGTTTATGGTATCTATGAAAAAATTTCAAATAAGATAAATACTTTGTAACACCGCTTTGAAAATTCCTTTTTCATAAGATGACACAGGATACAACAATCAAATTTGAACAAGAATATGATCATATGTTCCTTCTGAATAGCTATTAGTGTTATTTGTTCAACCTGTTAAGACTGAGAAAAACAAACTTACAAAACAGCTGTAGCATAGCATTAGGTAAAAAGGAGCATTTTTGGCACCACACATTTTTAAATCTAAGCTCTTAGGCTCGAAGTATAGCAAGTTAAACATACACAGTGGCAGCTTGGAAAGCCTCATCTGAAATGCAACATTTTTAAAGGACAATTGGAAGATACTATTTGATGATCATTAGCTGATCTCCAAGTAACGTACACATTGGAATCAAGCCTAGATATTAATCCCAAATGTCTACATATATACCTTAGCAAACATATATATAATGCAAGGATCTTGCACCCACAGGACTGCCAGAATCCATATTAATATGGTCAGGCATAAAACGAAGTAGTGTTTTTCAGCTCTGCATTTATTTTGGCAGTGAATGACTAACCAATTCTAGTATTTTCTTTGACATTTAGTTGCAAAGTTGCTACATTACTTTGGGCCATAGAGTTACAGTCCGTACCTATACGTGTAAGTGTTATCCTTACATTAAATATGCTTTGCAATTCAGCAATATCTAGTTCATAGCTCTGTAAGTAATTCCTTGAAAAAGGAAAAATTCACCTATCTGTACAAAGTGCACGAGGCAGCCACGGTTCTGTGTGTTGCCACCAGGTGTCTCACGCCACACAACAAACCCACGGCATCAGCAAGTTCATCGAAATCCACCCTCCGTCAAGGAGGCACAAGATTTGCTAAAGCACCGGTAAAAATACCTCTACAGCTGGCTTTATTCTGTATTCAATTGCACAACTTCATCCAATTCTCTGAGTTGCTTAATTTCCTCCAAAAGTGGTCTAAGGTATACTGCAGTTGCTAAAAGGACTTCTGTTTTTCTTGGTCCTCTGTTTGTTGGGTTTAAGGTTGATGACATCTCCACCATTAAGAATGCCAGAATTCTGGTTGGAGTGACTTCCACCAGCTGTATTAAAAACACCTACAGAATTCAGACAAGAGAAGTATTTGTATTTGTTTACAGCTTGCAGCACAATATATTAACACTTTAGACACAACACCAGCTAAGGCACAGTAGAGCACCTCAAATGTATGCACTAGGTTTTAAATCTATTTTGGGCCAATTTTGCAGCTAAATTGGAAGTAGAGGCAGCTGCAATTACTAGCCAGGTAGTATCTAAAGCCAGTATGCATCTGTGTAATTGAAGGCCAGCATATGCACTCATCTGTGTATGTTACTAACTGCACAAAGTTGTGGTTAGTTGAGTAACATAATAGAAGAAACATGGCGATTTAAAACTCAGAAAATTTGTTGATACAAAGCTAAGTAAAAGCCCTGCATAAAAAGGGAGTGCTTTAAGGAAAATAAATTACCTGACTCAGAAATGCTTTAAAGAAGAACTACAGAAGTTCAGTGTTTTTCTTACAGAAGGCAACTTATGAACACCTTCTGACTATGTGCCAGATTACGCTCCTCATGAGTCCTATAAGTCCACATCGAGATGAGCAATGCTATGTGATGCTAATTACATTAAAAAAACCCAGCAAGCATCCTTCTCAAATCCTTGCACAATCTTGTTTAAATGAATTTAGTAAAAGGGCACTTGCCAAGCATTAGCTACAAACTTTTGTTTGACCATCTTGTAATTTTAAAGAGTCACAAAGTTATTTCACAGAAAGAGATGATATCCTAAGATAGGGAGGTAATGATTAGACCCTGATTCACCTTCCATGAGCAAAGCAGATGAGACCATTAGCTTTGATGGCACAAAACACTGTTTCTAGGGGTTTTTCAAATATAGTATACATACCGATCTTGTTACTGCTTGTATGTACTACTTCTGAATCTTCTGCTGTTTGTTGCTTGAGCTTTTGAAGATATTTATCAGCCAAATACTTAAAAACTGGGAAGTTAAAAAAGAAAAAAGGTGCATCACAGAATGCTTAAAAATAATAATCATTATCATCATCATCATGCCATTATATAAAAATTCTGCATGTGACAAAAATGCATTTCACACCCCAGGTTTAGCACAACCTGGTGAGTGATTCTGGGCAAGCCTGTGTTCCTGGGCAGAATCCAGGTCACTCCAGTGTCTGCCCAGTTCTTACAGTTTGCAGTACTGAAGTCTTGCACAGAAATATCTCAATGCTCTTACAAAAAAAAAAAAAAAAGGCACACACATATTGCCAAATGTTTCAATTAATGCAACCTGGAACTTGTTACAGTTACATAGGAATTTAATATATATTTTTTGGAAGAAGCCTTAGAAAAATAGTAATCACGTAAAGTCTATTAATAAAACTTGGCAACAAGTTTTTTCTAATTAACGAATGCTACCCTCATTTCTATTGGAGTATAAAAAGTTGACCTAGGAATCTGAAAAAATACACAACTAAAGCAGAATTTTCAGAACCTAGATGTGTTATGATTATTTACATTTGTAATTCAACTCATTTAAAGATGATACAAAAGAGTTTTACATTTTCTCTTGCAGATTTTTCCCATGGTGAATGCTGTTAATAGAGAAGAAACAAGGAGTTTACTATTAATCTTGGCTATTTAAACAAGAATGTATCATTTGGGAGTATAGTACATGATTATTCAAACCCAGCCCACAAAAGACAGAGACTCAAAATTTTAACACTACTCTTATGAAATTAAAAGTGGTACTTAGGATCCAATCAAGTATCACCAGGTGACAAAACACTGCAAGAGATGCAATCTTTTAGTGTACTTTATTTAAATATTACTAAAATAGAAAATAATTGTTTCTATCAATTATTTATTAACTACTAACAATTACAAAATAAACTGTTTAACAATTTTTATGTTGCAATAATTGAACTTCTATTTGTTTCCCATCTGTTTTAAAAGCTTGTGCTTACTGACTAGTCATTAGGACTAAGGAGCCTTAACACCCTTGCACTTGTAAACATTGCAGCTGTGTGTGTTTGTGGAAGAGAAAGATGTGCACAGAGAAACAGGCCTAACCCACCGATAGCAGGTCATTTTAGCTGTGTTAAAGGCATGCTGCTATGGAATACAAAGAAGGCTGCTACCAGCATGCAAGGACATGTAAATACCAGCTGGCTCCAGCCCGGGGGACGCTCCAGGCCACTCAGCCGTGGCAGGACACGCCCTCCCTGCGGCACCTCCTACCTTCGCTCACGTTCAGGTCTTCCTTCACCGACGCTCGGTAGAACCTCACTTTCAGCTTCTTCGCCAGCGCTTCTGCCTCCTCACTGCACAACACAAGACGACTTTGTAAGTCCTTATTTGGTTCATTTGTCAGCATTTATTCTTACAAAGAAAATGCTTTGTCGCAAGTTAAATGTGGCAAAACGGGTTGAGAAATTCAATACAGTCAAAAAATACCTAATCCTTAATTTCTTTACAATATCTCCACTATAAAAAGAAGGTATTTTACATGCAGTTTCTTTATGCTTCAAATGAATTCTTTCCAGTATTTATTGACTTCATTAAATAAAACTACCCCAAGAGTTCGAAGAAGTGTGTTGGTGGAACCAAAAGGAAGGAGGCTGTAATTAACAGCACTATCACTGCAAACTCTAAACTTTAATAACAAAAATTAATCCTTAAGTATATCTTAATGAAGCAGTAAGCTATGCAATCAGATGAGTGCACAGATGAAATCAAGAATTACTTTTTTCTGTGAAGTGAAAATCAACTTACGTTAAGGTTTAAGAAACTTATGAATAATTCCCTAAGGAAAATCAAATCATCAGAAAGATCATGTTACTGAGGCAGACAGTGTAACCAAACCTAAGTGACATACCATGAATAAAGGAGGAGTTCAAATGCAATTTTGCTTTTCCTTTGAAAAATCCTCAGAATTCTTTGCAGAAGAAGTAGAAGCTGATTTATGCCACCAATGATAGCAAACAGACAACAAAGAAAGCCAGTGCAGGAAACAACAAAAAAAGAAGAAATAATTTAAATCTCTCAGGAAGATGATAGAAATTGAAGAAGTGGAGAATGATCAACTTGATCATGCACTATTTTCTACATGAAATGCTGTGGTAAATAAACACATTTGTTAAGCTGATTTTAATGACAAGAATGAAATTGGTCACATACACAAGGGCAGAACGAACTGACAATAAAATCGGTAAAGAAAAATACAGCAAGGAAGATTCAGCACCATGCAGTTTGAGAATATCACCACATATGTGTTTCTATAGTTACAATGTTTTGATAAAAATGAGTAATATAAAACAAATTAAAGAAAGCAAAGAATATTAGCAAGCATTCATTAGCCAAACAGATAATGTGCCTTCAGTGGTACACAGCACAGTTTAAAAGTAACTGAATTTTAACAGGAGAGAAAATCTATAGTTTTAGATTTTTAGGGAAAAAAAAAAAAAAGATGTGAATCATATGCCAGAACCAAACTTTTCATGTCTTTCCTCTATTACTTTTGGCTTCAGGATGCAGCATGAAATAAACTGAAAGCTCCTAGCTTTGCAGCACATCTGCCCAAGTATCTACACTCATGCAGCAACACCTGCCCCATGTGGTTTTAGGGCACATCTAGATGCAAGACATAGGTGGGACAACCCAGATACTCTAAGTCTTCACCAGAAACTCCCATAGACTTCTTTTTTTAGAACTTGTGTATACAGGAGGTACTTATTGATCTTTAAAAGTAATACAATAGAACCCCTACTTCTTTATGGAAGAGTCATCAAGAAGATCAATCTTATTCTGCACAAGAACTGTAGGGATGTCTCCAACTTCAGTCACAACTTTTTGCTTCCAGGTAGGGATTGCTTTGAAGGACTCTCTGTCAGTTGTAGAAAACACAAGAACACAAGCCTGGGCTCCTAGAAATACACAAATAAATTACAAATACAAATACACACAAATTAGCCAATAAACAATAGAAAAAATAAATGGTAATGTATTTAAAATATGAGAGACTTTTTTCCCATAAACATGCACTTTTACCACCAGCTTGTGTCAAACCACTGGTCATAGATGCCCTAAATGAAAATTCATTGTCATTTGATTTTGATCATTACAGCCATCTTCTTGATGACTATGGGTCTGTTACCTTTAAAGCTAATTCCAGCATATTGAATTATGCAGGAGAAAGGAAAAGGAGGAGATCTGGAAAGGGTGGAAAAAGGGAGGAGGAGGTTCATTTATTGCTGTTTTACAGACAGATTAATGGAGGCCAGAAGGCAAATTTTTCCTGTATGCAGCATCTGTAAAGCACATTTCACATTATTCTTTGTTGTACAGTAATTTGGATTCTGAAAAGCAGAAAACTTTAAAAAGATTTCAGATGAAGTTGTGATTATTTCAAGTAAATTGTTAATATATTTTTGGGGAAAATAAGTGTGTTACTAATTAATATTATCAGATAGTGTAATAATCAGAGCACTATGATAAATTATACAAAACATTTTGTTATGGCTTTGTAAATAAACAATAGTTAAACTGCATGGATACTGAGAAGGTACTTCCACAGCTGAAATATTAGTGTGTGGTCTTTTGACTGTCCAGTAGCCCTTTGTTATTCTTCAGAAACTGCTTTTCTTTGTACACTTCATTATTTATATGCCTTCAATATACTAGTTATTTAATAACAGAGTATGAAAGGAATAGATAGCCAGTGTTTTTGAGACTCTAGTATAATCTTGTGGTGAACATGTCAAATTAATATAATATAGCATGAAAAATTTTTCATCAGTATGAATTTCATCTCTGAGTTTCACCAAGTATCCCTGATTCCTGTATTCAGTTTATCTTTGTATTTCTCTGACACAAAGCACACAAGTTCTCTTACTAGGTTTGCTTTTATTTAGCTTTTTATAAGCCAAGTTCAGAGTCTATCTTCAGAAAGATTTCCTATGCTCTTTAGCATTCTTCCACATGCATATTAAGACTCTTCTGGTATGGTTTTATACAAAACAATAAGAACTGCCCTAAGAACTTCAACTGAAGCTCTACCAGTAAAAAAGCAGCAATGCACCCTTCCATAATTTCCCCTATTATTTGTGTTGTAAAACTGTTTGTTTTCCCTACTGTCCACACTGTACTCTAAAGTATGCAATTATCCTGATGCAATTCCTGTGACAGAGGTGTAAAATTCATTATTCTTTCCAAAACAGGTTAGTTTGCATTTACCTGTTATCTCACAAAGTAGCTTAATGGAGATGAGAGCATTTATTAAAATACTCCCACCATCTGCAAACATCACTTTGTTCAGTTTCAAGACCAAGAAATCCTTTGTGAAGTTTCCAAACTAAGACACCTTCACTTCACCTTTCTCCTTCCACCCATTCCTTCTGAATGCTACCACAGCTAACAGTAAGTTTAGAGGGAAAAGCCCTAGCATGTGGAAGGTAAAAAGAAGGTAGCATACTACATCAGACCTTATTCAATTTACACATAGTACAGCGAGAATGCCAAGTGGCCAAGGACAGTAAAAATACCTCAGCTTGCCCATATTTGTTTCAAAAGGGAATTATATGACAGGCTTTAATAAAGAATCAAGCTGAATTATTTTTGATGACCTTCAAGATTTTTACAACAAACAACAATAAAAGTGTCATCAACAATGACAAATTCTATGCACTCATGTCATTGCGTATTTCCAAACATCTGCCAAAGTTTTCGATCCCTGGATCATAAGTATCAGACTTAACTAACCCAATAACTTTGTAAAATGCTTATTTAAGACAAGAAGACAAAAGTAGTTTTCCTCTCAGGTTCAATGCAAAACAGTATCAACTGTGATCTTTCTGAAGTGTGCTTCAGTATGGCGCAGAAATTAGTATGGTAAGAGTTCGACAGAAGATACCACAGGGCAGATATTTTAATATGCAGATTCTTTTAATCTTCAAGAAATCTGCTAAATACTCAGTATTTTTATTGAAAACATAAACAATTTAAGAAATTATAATATCCATCTTAGAGTTCTAAGGAGGAAAAAAAAAGAAAAACCCTAGAATGTAGCCACATAAACAACTTTTTAATGCAGGCAGTGACAGTATTCAAGAGTCAGTAACATTACTATCTCAGTCATCCACTGCTAGTGGAGTTACACACCACCTCTCTCATACAACAGATTATGTACAACAACAGGCACCAGCAGCAAAGGCTCACGATAGAGTCAAACTGGAGCATAACAGCTCAGGATGTTCTCAATAAATATTTTAAATTAAAGTTCTTTTGTAAGAATCTGTTCCATAAAGCTACTTTAAAGGACTGAAGAAAATGACATTGTGTGCAATTACTGCATTGGTAATTCCTCTATATTTTAAAATGTTCCAACTGCCTGCAGAATCACTGACACAATATTTACACCTAGAGCAATTCAGAAAAAAATTTTAGAGACTAGTGCTACTGAATTCAAGTAAAGCATGAGCTTGTCAGCTGAATTGGTCTCAAAGATCCTCAGCAGACTATCCTATCCTCCTAGATTACATAACCACATTTTTTTCCTTTCATAATGCTACAAAGCCTTTGTAATAGAAAGTGTAAGGAAATTCCTTGTCATGAGAGGACTCTCACAGGGCTTTATGCCTGACCCTACTCATTTCACTCAGTACTTTGTCTCAGCTTTTCCAGGCTTCAATAGAAAGCACATATTCCCTATAAAACTGATGGTGACTTGTTCAATCTCACACTGAGATCAAAATCCAGTATCATCATCCAGAAATTCTTGTTAACTGCTGGTGTTATAACTTCTGTGGATCCTGGATGTCTTTGACAGGCTCAGCAGGATTTAATGTCTCCTTAACAGTATCTAAAAGAACTGTACCAGGGCAGTATTGCAGGCCTTCTATCATCATACTTGCAACACACAAAAGGGGTTAACAAATGCAAATTAAAGCAATCCTATGAAGGCCTGATTATGAAGAATGAACTATTTTGCAACAAAATGAGGACCCTGACAATTTGACTAATCAGCAACTGAGTAACACACTAATGAGCAAGATGTCTGTTTTCCATCAAAAACAAGGATCTTAAAGATATACCAGTGGTAGTAGAAGAAAGAAGATACATGCACGAAGAAATGATCAAATACTCCTTTGAGAAACATTTTACTTCAATCACATAGAAACTGGTGAGAAGATGCATTGCACAATACAAAAAAAAGAAATTATTAAATACATACAGTGCTTCCTTCAACTCTGAATTTAGGCTGCTGGATTCCTTGCACTGTGTGATCGTGGGCATGCAACTACACTGGCTACACACATTTGCCTGCAGATAGAAAACTACATGACAAATCTACTGTCAGCTCCAATCCTCTCCCTCTGCAAGGCTGAATGAATTTGGTCCCTGGAGAAGAAACATTCAGAGAACAGGCTCTGAAGCATTCATGTGAGAGCACTGAAGAACTGACAATACAGAGTGTCCCAGGGGAGTACATAAGCCCTAGCGAAATGATAGTGGGACAGTGACCTGTGGGAGAAGCAAACCTTAAATCAACAGCCAACATCTATCTTACCTATCTTAGAGGTGTCCTCCCCCTATCAGCAATAATTAGCAATAAAATCCTGGCATTTCCAAAGTAAGCTTGATTTTTTGCTTCTGTAACAGCGTGGTGCTGCGGCTAGACCAAAATTGCACTCTAGGCTTTTCCAATTTCTCTTGTCCTTCATGAGTCAAAGTCTAGCGTAGAGCAGTCTCTGTATCTGATACCTTGAACTATTTATTATATACCCACCATGCTGCTATAATATGTACAGGCTGACTGTGTTCCACTTCACAGCAAAGAACTTCACTACAAAGAACTCCAAGGCAGAGATCGAGCAGCACTACGGGCATGAGTCATGACCATGATTTCAAGATATTCATGCAAGTTTTTTATTTTGTTTTTAAACCACCAGGTTGCTTGTGGTGAGGCCAGTAGGTGTAGTTCTGAGCTCTTCTCAACACTCCATATTATAACCTATCAGTCCCAGTAATTAGGAGAAAAAGTCTTTGGCATGAAACAACTGGGGAGAGCAAAGCACACAAGAGGACCAAAGGCCAGGACAGTAAAAAGGAAGCTCCAAGAGAATCAACTACTTCCATCTAACATTCATATGCGCAACTTGCCAGCTGTAAATTATTTATATGGACACGACAAAAGAAGATCTTTCGCTGAGGAAGTAGTAATCCTCAATCACAGGCAACAACAAGAAGTATTACCAAAAAAACCCATCTGTTAGCACATTGATTATGAAACATAAAAAGATCATAAGACTGTAACACTCTGAAACAGCTTGGTATAATCATTATCTTATCTCCAAATGAGGCAATTTTATACCATAGCAGTATATTTTCCCCCCATCTCAGGTAATTTTTGCAAGAACTGAACAGTAGTATCTTTGCCAAGTCATTTGTATCTCTCCCATTAAAAAAACAAAGAGAAGTATTTACAGAATCATTGTTAAATTATAAGCAAAGAAAGTTTAAGTACGCAATTTGTAACTGGTTAAATAGATAAGCTGTGTGTACACAAATAATATGGTTTATTTTATGAATTAAATACACTTTTGTTACTGCGCTTGTTTTAATCTATTCAAGGCAGACTGTACTAGCAAAAGAACTCTTGTGCCCTGTAAACTGTCTTTCTAGGATGACTACTGGATTTCCCCACCTTGGATTAATTACTATGTGCCTCATCCACAGTTTTGGGAATATTTACAAAAATATGTCTCACAGAAGTAATGAAACACTTTTAGAAGGAAAATATACATTTGCATCTGATTGTTTGAATGTCTACATTTCCCTCAGTTTCTGTGCAGACATTTGTCTCATTTCATTCAATGTTTTCTAAAAGGCACTACTGCATAAAGTGGACATAATTAAGACAAAGAACTTGCACACAGAGAAAAAATATTTAAGAATTGAGAAAGCTGAGCTAAATGTGATTTGCACACACATGAAATAACTCGAATTCTTAATACAAAGATATGAAAATATTTTAGAGATGTGCAGACCAAGAAAACCCCAACTACCAAACAAATATGGTATCTTCACCTCTATAGTAGGCCTTAGTTATTGCATCAAATTCCTCTTGACCTGCAGTGTCCCATAACATTAGCCTGACATCTTCACCATTAACTCTGAAACAAACAAGACAGTTTTGTGATCAATACAGTAACAGGAAAAATCAAAACATGGAAACACTTCTGTTTCTACACTATAAGAGTAAAATCAATTTTAACTGGATTTAAACATAATGTAACTTATTATAGTCATTCACCTTCATAACATGCTATGGCAATTGTCCCTCAACTACATTATACGCTCTTTACAGACAATCTGTATTACATTTATCTGTATTACATTTTCCTCTTCCTCTGCATTTCCCTCTACAATGAAAAATAAGAGGCATCAAAACAAAACCTGGATGTCTAAAGAATGGTACTTTTGTCTTTTTAACCAGCTTGCAGAATTTATAGAATTTTCTTACTTCTCATTATCGTAAGATTTTCCACTCTACCAAACATAATTGGGTATTACCTGCTCATATTGCATAAAGACTCTAACTAATTTTTTCACAGTCATTTTTTTTCTACACTGGCTAATAAATTTGTGGAATTCTTTTATCATAAGCAGTTTGACTTCTTCACAAGAAATCACCAAAAAATAAAAAAATCAACAGGTGGTAGAATACAAAGAAAATTTGTCAAAGAGCTTGGTATGGCAGATATTCCAGATTTTATTTATAATTTTAAATTTTGGATGGAGAATAAAGGATATAACTTTAGCCCACAGTGCAAGAGAGAAAACAACTTCCTTTAGTGTGCTTCAGAAACAGCAGGCCTTGTTTTCCAAGCCTTCATAAATTTCAAGATTACAACAGAAAAAAGAAATAGAGAGAGAGGTAAAAATCAATAGTGTGTCATCTGTTTAATACATACTGGATCTGTCTTTCCAGGAAATCTACACCAATAGTTTTCTTGTAGTCTTTTGTAAAAATCCCCTTGCAATATCGCTGAATCATACTGGACTTCCCAACAGCTCCATTTCCTACTACTACCACCTTGATGGCCACCTCCATATCTTCTTCCAACATCTTTGCGTCTCAGGTGACTCTCTGGTTTATTCAGGAAACTACTGATTCTGTCAACAAAGTAAATAGCTATTATGTTCATAAAAATGCTGTGAATAGAAAGCAAGAGGCAAGATGATCACACAGATTAGGGTGCATAAAGATAGTACAATTTATTTCTGTCTCTGTCACAGATTGCTTAAGTGACCTCAGGCAAGTTATTTAACTAGCTTTGGTTTACACTTACTAATTGAAAATTAATAAAAATTGGAAGTAGAGAATAATTTATTTGGCTTAATGCAAAGATATTTCACTTATGTTTTGGTGGCCTTTTTTCTTAATGAGGAAGAAATGGGGGCACTGAACTACAAAATCACAGAATCGCTAATGTTGGAAAAGACCTCAAAGATCAGCAAGTCCAATCATTAACCCAACACTGCCAAGTTCTAAACCATGTCCCTAAGTGCCACTTGCACACATCTTTTAAATACCTCCAGGGATGGTGATGCTGCCCCACTGCCCCAGGCAGCCTGTTCCAATGCTTGATAACCCTTTCAGTGAAGAATTTTTTCTAATATCCAACCTAAAACTCCCCTGGCACAACTTGAGGCCATTTCCTCTTGTCCTATGGCTTGTTACTTACAGATGAGACCAACCCCCACCTTGCTACAACCTCCTTTCAGGCAGCTGCAGAAAGCAGTAATGTTTCCCCTGAGCCTTCTTTTCTCCAGGCTAAATGACCTCAGCTCCCTCAGCCATTTCTCATGGGACTTGTGTTCTAGACTCTTCATCTCATTGCCGTTGTCTGGATGTCCTCCAGCCCCTCAATTTCTTTCTTGCAGTGAAGGGCCCAGAACTGGACACAGGATTCAAGGTGTGGCTTCGCCAGTGCTGACTACAGGGGGACAATCCCTGCTGTGGTCCTGCTGGCCACACTATTGCTGATACAGGTCAGGATGCCATTGGCCTTCTTGGCCACCTGGGCACACAGTGGCTCATGTTCAGATGCTGTTGACCAGCATCCCCAGGTCCTTTCCCACAGAGCCCCATTCCAGCCACTCTGCCCCCAACCTGTAGCTCTGCATGGGGTTGTTGTGACCCAAGTGCAGGAGCTGGCACTTGGCCTTGTTCCATCTCACAACTGGCCTTGGACCATTAATCCAACCTGTCCAGATGCCTCTGCAGAGCCTTCTTGCCCTTCAGCACACCAACACTCCCACCCAACTTGGTGTCACCTGTGAACTGACTGAGGGCACACACGATCACTTCATCAAGATCATTGACAAAGTTATTAAACAGGACAGACACAGACACTAAGCCCTGGGGAACACCACTACCAACCAGATGCCAGATGGATTTAAATCTACTCACCACCACTCTCTGGACCTCTGTCCCTCAAATGCATGCCTTCCCCAAACTTTTCTCTAGGGAGCCTGTTTTTATCCCTTGTCCCCTTCACATCTAGTCTAAAATTACTTCAGCGAGTCCTACTAACTCTTGTAAAAGTAGTTTCCTCCTTCGAAACAGATGTACTCCATCTGTTGCCAGCAGGCACGGTTGTTGTGTAGACTGACCCACCATCAAAACCCCAAAATTCTGCCTGTAACACCAGGCTCCTCCTATTTCATTCCCTGTGACTGGAAGGCTAGAAGAGAACACTGCTTGTGTTCCTGATCCCTTAACCAGACGTTCCAAGGCTCTTAAGTCTCTCTTGATTGTCCTCGGACATGCTACAACTTTACCACTGCCCATATCCGAAAAGCTGTTTCCCTCACGTTTTGCTGTGCCGGGATATCATCACAGTAACATTTTGCTGCTGCAGATTTCCTCCCAAGAATCAGATCACGCTCCTTTCGTGGGAAGGGACAATACTCCCGTTTTAAAGGCTGCCCATCACCACACGCACACCCGTGCTGGCAGAGCGCGGCTACTCGATCCCTTCGCTCGGGACGCTCAGACAGATGATGTTTCCTGCCTGCATTAGCCTACACCCGGCTACCCGGAGTACGGCAAGCCCCGTTAGCACCGAGAAGCCCGATGGCCATTTTGGGCGAAAACAGAGGCAGCCGCTCAGGGGTCTCCGCACAGCGATCCATCCTACCGCCACCTCCCGGCCCTGCCCGAGGGGCCACGCCGAGGACGGGGGCTCGGCCGCCCCGGCCTCGGCCCCGCTCCCGCCAGCCCGCGGCGCCCCGGCTCCGCTCCCCGCCCGCCCGCGGCCCCTCTCACCAACCCCTTACGGAGCGGGCGAGCGGCGCTCTCTCCGAGGGCACGGCGGTAGAGGGGCGCAGGGAAGAGGTGACGGAGGTAAGGCGAGAGGAAACCGCTCGCTGGGGCCGACCCAACCCGGACGCACATCCCGGCTCCCCCGCCCGGAAGCGCCGTCAGGACCGGGGGCGCCGCTCGGGGAGGCGCCTGCCCGCTGCCCCCGCCCCCGCGGCGGACCCCGCTGTGTGGGGTGCCCGGGAGCCGCTCCGGGGGGCCGGGCTGCGGTCGTTGTGCGCCCGAGTCGGGCTTGAGGCGAGGGAGAATTGCTTTTGAGGGGTTTTTGTCTAGGTTCCTGAGGAAAGATCCGGACAAGGGTGATCTTTCCAACGAAAGATCCACGGGTGCCTTCATCCCTGGTCCACTCCTTATGCGTCGGCATTCCTCACCTCATCCTCCGTGGAAAACAAACCCGTGGGATCAGCCATGGGCTTTCCTTAGGCTACCCCGGAAGGCAGCTGCCTTCTATGTGTAGCGCCCTTTTTTTTTTTAACCAAGATGTGCCCATCACCGTGGTACGTGGTCTGCCAGCTCCCAGGATATATATTAAACAGGATAAGTTTTGGCATAACTATAGACATGGTAGTCTTAAAATCTGAAGATTTAATCTTTCTTAACCCCTTATTTTCGTTTTTTGTTTGTTTGGTTTTCTAAGTTAAACTGCTGAAAGAAGTCCACTGCCTTAAATCCCCTTTCCATACTGCAGAGCACATCCCTGGCTGGGGTGGTTGCTCTTAGTGCCCCCGGCCCTCCTGCTACTCAGAGATGGCCAAGTAACACTCAGGTACTGCCAAGTGTGGGTTGATGAAATCTGCCTTCCACAACTCTCTGTGCCTGTTCTGTGCTTCCCAAGGCAACAGCTTTGTTCTAGAGTCAGTTAGGTCCCTAAAAAATACTTTTTTTTTATTAGAACATTGTGCAGTTACATCCCAAAGGAACAGTAAGACTTTATGCATAGTTTTTGTTTTGAAATTTATATGTCCATTTTGTTAATGCTCATAGTCTCAGAGTCTGTCTGATGCCAGGGCTTCTCTGTTCCAAAAGGCCTTGAACTGGAGAGCCCTCACTTTAAGAGAAATTCATTACCTGCCTAATGCAAAAGTAATGTATTGGAAGTGTGCCTTATTTTACTTCCCTGTTTTCATTGTGGGAGTTGTTGGGATTGTGGCTGGGATTCATCTCACCTAATGCCTACATTGTAAACAGTTGTATGGTATGGTTCACCTTCAGAATCAGGAAAAGAAAACATATGCATGTGGATCCCTGTAGCTAGGCAGGTTATATATTTGCCTGGTTGCCATGTTTGTACTATTTGAGAAATTTTTCAGGCACTAGAATAATTCATAATTGTCACAGTAGTAAAAGTGCGAAAATCAGTGTTGTGTGCAATGAGTCATGTCCAAACTATTGTTGAAGTAAGTTAATGTAAGACTGATATAACCTTATTTTAAACATACTCTATTAGATAGAAGGTGTAAATTTACTGTATTGGGTGGTCAACATCTCTGTATCCTTATTTTTGGAAGCATTAGTTCTCCACATTATAGGTCTTGCATTCTGATGGCTGTCTTTGCAGGCACTTGCTGATGGAAAGCAGTTTAAATGTGGAACACCATGTTATGGGCATTTATCCCAGACACCTTTGTAAGTATATTTACAAAACCTAACAGAATCTGTTCTATGAAAATGGAACCATTCTTACTGCCCTCTTTAGACAAACATCAGTAAAACTCTTTAAGTAGAAATGAAGATGGCAGAAAAAGATGTTCTCCAAGAGTGAAGCTGGATATTTTGCATTAGAGCAGTCAGAAAACTCTCAGGCATAATTGTCAAGAAAACCATCACAAGGATAATAGCTGAATTTGCTTTGAAATCTATAGAATTTTCCTTTCATTCTCACAGAATTAAATGGAATAAATCTGCTGCAAACAAAACCTTGTATTTAATTTAAGTACAGATAAATAAGTGCCTTTTTTTTACCTTACTGAGTAAAAATCCATGTTAAAATAAACTCTTGATATTTTTATATCAGGCTACAGTTCCTTCACTCTTTCCTTCCTCCTTTCTTTTCTTCTTCCTTCCCTCCCTCCCTCCTTCACTTGTGGCTGCCAGTATAAAAGTGCTTTCTGCGCTCTGCCTCAGCACTTTCTAGTGAAGATTTAATTTTCTCTGAAATTCCCTTAAAACTATTAATTGGAACACTGGAATCTGGACCTGGACAATGTTAATTCCTGAGAGGACAACAGCTTTAAGCCACAATTAAACAGTTCTTCCCCCATGCTATGTGGCCTGACCAAAGCACACCCCATACAGTCTTACTGCTGAGCCTCTCCTGTGGGGTGAGGGTGAAGTGGCCTCGCTGGATTATGTTGTCTTGTTGGAGCTACTGGAGCAGGGACTCAAAAGCCACAGGGGGGACTAGTTGATGCTTTGCTTGGAAAACTGAAGCGTGGATGTTTTTGGGAAACAGAGTAGAGGGAGAAGAGCTAGAGAACATATTTTGGCTGCTTGGAGTTCAGTCAAATGCTTTGCCAGATAGTTGGGGTATGTATTTACTAAGCCTCAAATTAATTAAGGCAAACTTATTTAGGACTAAAAGTGCAGACTGTAACAACTGACAAAATGCAAAACTATGCAAAGTTGTTAATTGTGCTATAAAAATAACACAAAAAACATGTTTTCTGAGATTTTACTTAGCATTTTAATCAAGAATGGCTAAATTTTTCATATTCCCTGTGAAGGAATTGGATATTAATAGAAAAATAATAATTTAGTAACAGAGTAATAAATATACAGTCCTGAGAGTAGTGATGAGTCTTTCCATGCCTACATAGCCATTTATATTGTTCTCAATATATGATGTACTATAGCTTAAAATTCTATAGGCTTGTTTTAAATAACTGCTGAAAAGAATAGCAGTTATGAGTTATGTGGTTAAGGAAGCTGATTTGTGCATCGCAGTAGCTGCTTACTCCATAATGCTGTGGTTTTTATATTTGCCTTCTAGTAACTGGAGATTTCTTTGGAATTTTTGTGTTTGTGATTATACAACAGGATGAGCTTGGAGGGAAATGTATGTATATTGAGGTTGGTGTATATGTTTAATAATAAATAAATTTTCATAAGGAAATAATTTGCTGTGGGAATTAATTAAGACATCATTTGGTCAAACCTTCTCTCTGTCCAAGTAATCTGAATGGTGTTTTTACCAATATACTGGGAGGACATACAGGAGGAATAAAAGACACAAGTTAAATCAGTCAGTAGAGGAATGTGAACTAGATTTCAGTTTTCCAAATTATAACTCAAAGCACTGGGCAAGTAAGCATAAAGAACTGCCAAGATGCTGCCTCATGCTTTGTGTGAGGTTGGAAGGTCACCAGATGATGACTGCTGGGGCACATGGTGCTCACTGTTCTTGTCTTACCGTCCTTGGGGGCAGACAGCTCATATAACATGATGACAAGAGTGGGCTGTGGTGTGAGAACTTAACTCTTCACCCTTTTCACCCTAGCACTATGTAAGTTTTTAGCACATATTCTGTTTCTTTGTCACCTAACTGGCTTTTGCTTTCTGACTGTGATGCCAAGAGGCTGATCTGGAACAGAGGCTGGACAGAGTTAAAAGGAATAAAGAATGTATTTATTAAAAGGCCTTTAAAGGATACACTTTGGGCAGCACAAGAGCCTGGCCAGGATTCTGCCCAAAATGGACCCAAGATGGACGCAAGATGGACGACCGGTCACACTTTTAGAAATTTTGGTCTAAAAGTCTTCACACTTTTAGAAGTTTTGGTCCTTTTACATATTGGGGTTAATTGTCCAATTATAGCCTCAGGTTATGAAGTCCCATCCTCCTTGTTTGCGTTCTTCAATTCACTGTTATTCATGCCTTTTTGGCATGAGACTGTAACAGCTGTCCTTGGTTCTCAAGCTGGAAAAGGATTGTTTTGTCTAACTACCTTGTGAAGAGACCTTACTAACACTTTCTATGAAGTTCAGAATCACACACTAAGGCAGTACAGAATCTAAAAAACATGAAAGCTAAAACTTAAGGCATAACTTCCCCCTATAGAGGCTTGACAAGGCCTTTACCTCGTTGAGTCTCTATTCTAAATATCTACTAATAATAGGTATTTAATAACAGATAAGTATCTAACAACAGTAAATATCTAACAGTAAATATCTAATAATAGATAAATATCTAACAATAGTAACTAACTATAATAATGGTAAACAATAATAAACTGTGATAAATATCTAACAGTAGTAATGTCTTGCACAGTTGGATATCATGCAAAGAATAATAATTATTATTATGAACAGTTCTTTATGCACAGAAGAGGAATCATTTAAAACAAGTTTTTGTCTGCATCAGTCTCTGTTTTTACAGTTGTTTCAGGAGCAGAAGCTTTCTTAAGTCTGGAGTGGTGAATCCAGGAGTGGTGAACTCTGGAGTAATTTGCCAGCAACTTTGACTGCGGTGAGGGTGGTCAGCAGGACTTGGAATGGTCCTCTCCACTTGGCTTGTAGAGAATCACTGTCCCACCACTTAACATAAACCCAGTCTCCAGGTTGGAAGGGATGTGCAGGTGTGTCCAGTCCTGTGGATTTGTGTACAGTGTAATTCTGGAGTTTCTGCAAAGTGTAACCTAAAGCCATTCAATATCTCTGTAAATCAGGTTTCCCCTTCATGTGAATTTCACCTGGAATATGTGGAATCTGATATGGATGCCATATGGTATTTCATAGGGACTCATGTTATCCCTCCAGCTTGGTTGTATGTGGATTCTCAGTAAAGTTATAGGCAAGGCCTGAACCCATGTCATGGATGTTTCCTGACAAATTTTGCTAATTTGTGTTTTGTGAGTCCCATTCATACATTCAACTTTACCACTCGCTTGGGGTCTGTAAGGTGTATGCAGATCCCAAGTAACTCCCAAAATCCAGCTAACTTTAACCACTGTTGCAACAAAGTGTGGTCCCCTGTCTGATGACATCCCCAAGGGAACCCCGAACCTCGGAATTACATGATTGAGCAAAACTTTCACCACTTCCTTGGCTGTGTTAGTGCGACAGGGAGGGGTAAGCTTCTGGCCATCCCACTAAAGGTGTCAACTAATACCAATATGTACCAGTGTCCCTCTTTGCATTAACTCCACAAAGTCTATTTGGCAGTAATCCAGTAATCTCCAGGAAGATCCCCTGCCTTTGTTACTCCTAGCACCACTCTTTTCCTTGTGTCAGGGTTGTTGGTTGTTTTACAGCAGACTTCACATTTGCTCACTACTGATTGTATAATATCAGTCATTCTCTTTCCTATTACTACCTTTTTTAGATGTTTCAAAAGATTTTCAACCCTGAAATGTGTGTTTTCGTGTTTTCTGTGAGCTAGCTCCCAAAGGATCAGCGGTGGGACTACAACCTGATTTGCTGGTGTGACAGCCCATCCACTGTCTGCAATCTCAGCTTTAAGAAACTTGATTAGTTTGTGGTCTTCTTGGTCATATTTTGAGGTGAACCCTGACAAATCAACCTCTTTTTGTGGAATTACTGTGAGAATACCTTTTTCTGCAATTCCTCTTGCTGCTTTATCAGCAAAATGATTTCCCAGTTCTGGAGTGGCTTTCCCTTTTTGGTGACCTTTACAGTGCATGATAGCTACTTCTTCTGCAGTTTTTTAATGCTGTCTAAGATGGCAAGTATCATATTTCAGTATGTTTGATTTGATTACCTTGAGTGTTCAGAAGTTCTCTTTCCTTCCAGATGGCTCCAAGGGTGTGGACAACACTAAATGCATATTTAGAGTCAGTCCATATATTTACCTTCTTTCCTTCGCTCAGGTCTAGGGCTCTCATCAGTACAATCAGTCTGGCTTTCTGTGATGACACATTGGGGGGGCCTTTGCCTCAATCACCTTGTCTTGTGTGGTCACTGCATAGCCTGTCATTCTTTTGCCATTTTTCATGAAGCTGCTCCCACCTGTGAAAAGCCCCCAATCTGCATTTTCCAGGGGCATGTCCTCGAGGCCTGGTTGGCTGGAATAGACCTCTTCCATTGTCTGTAAACAGTCATGCTCCGTCTGGCACATCATCAATTAAGGTGGAGGATAGAAACGTGGCAGGGTTAACAATAGAAGTTATGTTCAAGGTAACATCATCCTGCTCTAATAACAGTGATTGATATTTAAGCATCCAATTGCTGGACAGCCAATGTTCCCCCTTTTGTTCAAGTACAGCCGCTACTGCATGGGGTACATACACTACAATATGTCACCCAAGGGTGACAAGAGTGACCCAAGAGTTTTCAGGCCTTCTGGATCAAGATGACAGTGGCTGCCATAGCCTTGAGGCACCTTGGCCAGCCTTGGGCAATACTGTCTAGCTGTTTGGAAAAGTAGGTCACAGCCCTCCGTTGATTCTCAAGGCACTGTGCTAATACCTCTAAAGCCACATTCAGTCTCTCATGTGAAAAGTTCAAAAGGCTTAGTTAAGTCTGGCAGTCCCAGTGCTGGAGCTGACATTAGAGAGTGTTTCAGTTGTTTAAAAGCTGCTGTAGTGTTTTCAGACCATATGATAATTCCTTTTTCAGCTGCTTTTACTGCTCCATATAGGGGTTTTACCAGCAGTCCATAATTTGCTATCCACAAATGCCACCAACCTACTATTCCCCAGAAAGCTTGCATGTGGCTCTTACAGTATGTGGCTCTGGGAGTCAACAGATGGCTTCTTTCCGTTCTTTGCTGAGCTGTCGGTGTCCATGGAAGATCTCAAGCCCCAAGTAAACTACTGCTTTTTTAGCAATCTCTGCTTTGTCTTTAGAAACTCTGTACCCACTCAGTCCCAAGAAGCTTAAAAGACTTACGGTAAGTCATATACAGTCATCTCTGGTTCTAGCTGCAATCAAGACGCCATCTACATATTGAAGAATAACTCATTCTGGCTCCTGTCTTTTCCAGTCTTCTATTTCCTTTGCTAGCTGGTTTCCCAATATTGTTGGACTATTCTTGAAACCTTGGGGTAAAACTGTCCAAGTAAGTTGACTTTTCCTCCCTGTCTTGGGATTTTCCCACTCAAAAGCAAAAGGTTCTTGGCTGTTTTTGTGTACAGGAATGAAGAAAAAGGCATCCTTTAGGTCTACAACAGTAAACCACCCTAATTCACCTGTCAGTGTGGTCAAAAGGGTGTAGGGATTGGCTACCACTGAGTGTATGTCCTCTGCAATTTTGTTAATTGCTCTTAAATCTTGTACTAACCAATAATTCTTATTATCTGCTTTTTTAACAGCTAAGATGGGGGTGTTGTATTTGGACTC
>VWZV01015323.1:0-14759 GCA_013397155.1 Irena cyanogastra | reverse complement strand
GGAGAAAAGGAGACTCAGAGGTGACCGTATCACTCTCTACAACTACCTGAAAGGAAGTTGTGGTCAGGTGGGGGTTGGTCTCTTTTTCCAGGCAGCAACTGACAGAATGAGACGACACAGTCTTAAGCTGCGCCAAGGGAAATTTAGGTTGGATATTAGGAAAAATTTTTTATGGAAAGAGTGATAAAGTACTGGAATCATCTGCCCAGGGAGGTGGTGGAGTCACCATCCCTGGATGTGTTTAAAAAAAGATTGGATGTGGCACTCGGTGTCATGGTTTGGTTGAGGTGTTAGGGCATGGGTTGGACTCAATGATCTTGAAGGTCTCTTCCAACATAGGGATTCTCTGATTCTGTGAACGCATCCCACAAAATCCTAGCATAAAACTTTCCACAGTTATGAGACTACTCCAACACAGATATATAATTCTCCAGGTAACAGATGACACAGGAGATATTAAAAGTAGGTATTATTCAGTGTGAAAAAATGAGGTTCACTCTCCTGGTAAAATTTAAAAGTTTAATAAAGGACAATAGGAGATAAAGACAATAAAGCAAAGATTTTAATGGCCGGGTGCTTGGCATTCTGCCAAGAGCACACCTGCTATTTTGGAAACACCCTTTATATACCATTTCTATTGTATCAGCCTGTTGCATATTCATAAGCAATTATTGATATTAAAATGTTTCCCCAAACTAGTTTACATGTTCCAAGAACTGTTTAGCATGGCTCCTCCTCAGGCTCGCCTTTTTAGAGCATGCGTATTTCTTGACTGTGGTTTTGGTCCATTCTTTCTATCATCTCCAGTTTGGGCTTTGATCCATATTTTCTATAGATGGTGAGTGCTGATAGTTGGCATATCAGTAGCAGGGGTCTTCATTATACGTTCATTGGATGTTATCTCAACCAAGCAGGCAGTTCAATTACCACAAGCATAACTATATCAGCTATTTCACTACTATGTCTAAGTTTATTTAATAACAGAAATAAAAATGATATCTTTATAGCAAAGTTATTTATGCATATAGCATCCATTTTATTTGCGAAAAGCCAATATTATAATATGTATTTATAACATTCAGTTTCAATATTAAAATTTTACTGTCCACACAATATATTTCAATTCTGACTGCTCATTCATATTACAGTAATATTTATATCTAAGGATCAAATGTTTTATGGACTAAGTATTATATACAACACATACCTACCCAACTTACAAGCAGATATCGCATCCACAGATAAAGAACAGTGTTAAAAAACCCAAACAACCTAAGTTACATCTTGTAGACGTATTTTCGTGTGCAGCATCAGTTAGCAGTCTAAACCAGCTGCACAGCCCACAAGTTTGTTCATGTTTGCTTAATGTGTTTCATCATGTTTTACTAGAGCAGGGAAAACTGCAGTAGACTAGAAGCCCTGCTTCTTTTGCCATCTTTATCAAGATCCTCAACTTTCTGCTCCCAGCAAATTAGCAACTCATTAGGCTATTTCCATCATAGTCTCAATGCACCGCCCTAGCTTATTCCCAAATACAAGATCTTCTTCCTATTAAAATATTTCCATTTTCTATGCAGCACAATATCTCAAGACATCCCTAGGCCCACTGAAAGGGAGGTAGGCAAACAAAAGACAGGAAATCAAATTATGTCTCAGCTGATCTGTCAAGTGCTTGCATGCACTGTTTTAATCTTCACTGCAGCTTCATTAAGGCTGTCCTGCATTTCATCACATCCCAAAGACTGCAAAATCTTAATTACTTAATAAATGTTATTTCTGCCCATCAGTAAACAAACACACAACACATTGGGACACAAAAGAAATGTTCAAATAAAAACATATGCCCAAAGAAACAATATCACCTGTTCCCCCACAGCATCTAAAAATCACAGTCTTTGTATTTATAATTGCTGCTGGAAAGAGCTACTGTGTCTATACAGAACAATTTTCCAAGAGTAAAGTGAATTGAGTACCACATATACCCAAAGGCACCAGAAAAGGGCTAACAGATCTTGACTGTACTGATAGGACAAGGAATAATGGCTTCAAACTGACAGAGGGCAGGTTTAGATTAGATATTAAGAAGAAATTCTTGACTGTGGGGACAGTGATGATTTTTAAGGTCTCTTCCAACCCAAACCACTCAGTGATTCTATGAAATGAGCACTGATACTGTAAAACCAANTAGAGGTCAGGTCACGGTTCACCCAGTGTCGACTCCCGGGCTCGACTCTGCATTCCTGCATTGTGGCTCTTTTCAATTATTATACCAAAAATATTGTAAAATAAAATTATTTTTACTTGATTGGACGAATTGGCTCCGAGCATTTATAACACCAAAGATATTTCATTTCAGCAGCTAAACTACAGTTCCTTTTACCTATATAATCTCCAGTTGTTTTCTGCCCACTTCCAGAAAAGCCAATAGTGAGCAGACTTTGTAATTCAAACCACAGTTACATTAGCTCTGCAATGTGTACACTTATATATCTGAAAAGAAAAGTGACAAAGCTCACTTAATAAGGATGGCTTTGCAGCTTTCCTGGCATATTAAGTCTTTACTAAACTGCACTGCTTGGAAAATTGTCTTGGGGAAGTTTAGGTGCTATTAATGAGGCTGAAAAAAACCCCAAGAAATGTGATTCGGTCTTTCTCCAAAGATAAAAAGCAGTCCGACAAGTATTTCTCTCATACCAGGAAGTCATTCATTTTATTTCACACATAGTCCAAAATGAGATAAAAAAGCATTAAAATTTTTGCTTTACCAGTTAAATTGGTAATATTTTGTTAAACAAAACTAATGCCTGTAAAAGGGTTCTCTACAGAAAAAAAAATCTTTAGAGTCCTCAAAATTTCAAATTTTTTTCCATTTTTAATCAGAGAAAAGCATTGAAATAATCTTTGTTTTTAAAGCATGTTAACAAGTCAAAGTATTTAAGCAATAACTTAATGTCTGGCAATCATCAAACACAATCAAACGACTACTAAAAATTTACCTTCTCTGATACACCAGACACTTATAACCAAGTTCTTGGGAAGATTTCAGACTGGAATAAATGATTTGTCATGATGACAAATTAGAAATGGTTCCTAATGGTTTTAAGTTAATGAATTGCACAGGTGTGGGAAAAAGTCTGGGGGTAAAATTAAAGAAAAGTAGAAAGTTATAGACACAGTTGCAACAGTGATAGGAAAGATGTGTGCTAATGTCTTTACAAACAATTCCATGGGTGTTAATGTCTTTGAAATGGGTCTTAATGTCTCTACCAACTTCAAGTCACGGGTTTGTTACAGAACCCAGACAGTTTGACTCCTGAAACAGGCAAATGGCTTTGCACAAGCGTGAGTTTCTGAACTTTGGGGAAAAGTGACATTTTTAAGGGGAGAATATGTGGTAGGCGGTTGGGGAAGGCTGCACCTTCCTAGTACCTCAGCCAATGAGGAAAGGAAGAGGGCAACATGCGGCCAGGAGTTTAGGATAAAAGGAGGCTGCGCCCTCGGAAACCAAGAGAGAGACAGAGAGAGAAAACCCCGCAGGCATGTGCCCCAGTGGACTCTCTCCCTTTATTCAAATAAAGTTGCAGGTCTCCCCTCTCTCCTTTATGGGCACTGGGTTTTCACAGCATGATTTTCCACACAACAGTATGGAAATTACAGGGGGAAATACAGTTGCTACTCACTTGACGGAATGCAGTCAGCATGTCTGACTTTCCACACACAATCTAAGGGGAACTAAATGGTGCAGGCGAATTGAGAAATCGTGGGCACTGTCTGTTGAAATCCTTGCAAGGGAGGGAACTTGGTGGTACTTTGTATTGGGTATGCATAGCCAGGTTTTGGTAGCAGTGAAGGTTACAGGGGTGGCTTCTGTGAGAAGCTGCTAGAAGCTTCCTCCGTGTCTGGAAGAGCCAATCCCTGACAGCTCCACAGACAGACGTGTTGCTGGCCAAGGCTGGGCCAATTAGAAATGGTGGCAATGCCTCTGAGACAACATATTTAAGAAGAAAGAAAGATAAAAAGTGATTGCACAGCTGTAATTGCAGCCAGAGAAGAACAGAGTGAGAACATGTGAGAGGAAAAACTATGCAGATACCAAGGTCAATGGAGAAGAAGAGGTAGGAGGTGCTCCAGGCGCTGGAGCTGGGATTCCTCTGAAGCCTATGGTAAAGACCATGGTGAAACAGCTGTCCCACTGCAGCCCATGTGTGGGAAATGGAAAGACAGAAACTTCCACAGATTCAGGAGGGTTTGATCTGCAGCCTTGGAAGGAGCTTGGATTGATGTAAAAATAAAGTACACAGACATTAAGTAGAAAAATCGTAAACTTATGTTTCTATAGTTATAAGTAGGAATATGCCTTAAGTAAGTAAGAAATTGTATTGGGTAAGATGGTGAAGGGTTTATAGTATAGCACTGTAATTGTATAGACTAAGTTATGAGTTTAAAAGTTATAACAGAAGTATATGTGTGCACGTGCGACAGCAGCCTATTGGGTAAAAATATCCACAGTACAGTAGAAGTGAGTAAAGGCAATAGGTTAGAAAAGCAAAGTAGCTGNGTGCTATGGCCGACTGCCTGCTCCTCTACAATCTCACGGCCTCTAAGACTGATGTTTACCTGCGCAATAAATCATTCTTAGCCAGACGATGGTCCCATCCCTTTATTACAAGCGGTGACAATGATAAATGGTGCCTTCGTGAGAGCCAAATCTTCCTAATTACCAGTCACTGCTGCCCCAGTGGGCGTATGTTATTTCACTTATCCTGAGCCCACAAGGAAGGCTGATCAGTGACTAGCAGCAACCACAACGAAGCTGGAACTGTCCCCCGCTGGCTCGGAACCAATTCAGTCACCGTAGAAGAAACACCCTGCACCGGAGAGGCAGAGGTGAGCGCTGGGGAACACGAGCGAGATGGGTCCAAATATCTCAAAAGAAAAAAGGGATGTTTATACAAAATTAAAGACTCTGATAAGATTAAATTCTCAATTGGTTCCTAAACAAGAACTTAAAGATTTATTGCTTTGGGTAATTAAGAACTCCCTGGAAGCTAGGATCGAGTCCGCTTTTCGTAAATGACTTTGGGATGCGGTCAGTATACAGCTTTTTGATCTTGCTACTAAGAGAGATAAGGCTGCAGCTGCGTTTCTTCCAACGTGCTGTGTAATAATTGAGATCCTCTCAGACTGCATGGCAAGCAATCTTATCTCTGGAATTTCTTCTGCACCACAGGTGCCATCTTTGACCCTACCTGTTGAGTTCACGCCACCTACAGCTGCTTGTAATATTGCGCCAAGGGAGAGGGGGGAGCCATGCCTGGAAAAAGAGGGGGGAGCTAGCCCAGAAATGACGGAGAACAAAATGGATGCTGATGAGTTTAACCCAGAGGCTTTTAATTTGAGAGCAGAGATACAAGACCAAAATTATTATTCTACCTCTGAGGATGAACTTGATTTTTGTCCTTCAGACATTAATCAGCTCCCTCAAGCTGAAATAGGGAATTCCTTTCCCCCTTACAAAGTTAAAGAGCCTGTAAAGAGAGATTTACAACACTCGTTGACAGATTGGAATGCGCTATATCATAAAGTCATTAAGGACAAAGACCTTTAACCCGGTCGTAAATTATTGTTAGCCATGCCGGTGAGATAAAGCAGAGGTGGAGCAAATCCAAGGTGGGAAGCTATAGCACATGAAGATATAAAAGATTTAAGGAAAGCAATTAGAGAAAGTGGATTAGGCTCACCTTATTTCAAGCAGTTATTGAAAGGGATTTATAACTCTTTGGACATGACACCCTTTGATTGCTGTAATGTTTCTTCCATGATTTTGACTGATTCTCAATTTATTTTATGGGCGTTAAGGCGGCGCTGCCTCCTTAACAGACTCATAGAGCATTATGCAGGGGGTCCTAATGCCAGTCTCATGCTTGCATGTCTGGCAGGAGACCCTCCCCACGACCAGGCAGAAGATCAAGCTGACTTGCAGAGAGCAGTCCTTGCTGACATTAAAGATGCATCTAGAAAGGCACTTTTACAGATTGAACCAGTGGGAAGCCCACAAGGTTCGTTTACACAAATAAGGCAAGGACCAACAGAGCCTTATGCTTCCTTTATAGACAGACTAACTCAGGCTCTGGAACATCAGTGTGATGACGATACTTCACGTACAATATTACTCTGCACTCTTGCATTTGTAAATGCTAATGATGAATGTCAGCGAATTATTAAAACCTTACTAGACTTACAACCAACTCTTTCTCAAATGATTGAGGCTTGTAATAAAATCAGAACTCCTCAGCATATTGCCACGATTCAGGCTGACACCTTAGGGGAAAAGATAGGGAGAGCAATTGCCACTCAAGCTGAGATGATGGATAAGAGATTTGCTGCTCAGACAGAAGTGCTGGGTGACAGACTTACAGAAGCATTCAATGCTCTTGCTGTAAACTGTCCCAAAACAGTACCATGAGCCGATGCAGATGATATGTGTAGGAGCGGTGGAGGGTTGGACGGTCGGGACAGATGGAGACAGAGATCTCTGAAGCCAGGTCCTGGAATTCGTGGTTTATTGCAAAGGGTGTGGGTGCAGGGGCCCTGCTTGGAGCTGCTAGCCGCAGCTCAGAGCAGGCCCCAAGAGGAGAGAGAGAGAAGAGGAGAGGAGGAAGAGCGGGAAAAAGACAAAGAGAGAAAGAGCGAGGTTCCCATTACAATGCAATAAATCTTCTTCTGTGCTGAATATTCTAATTGTTGCTAACCAATCTGATACAAGATACAAATCCTATAGCATTTACATATAGCCTATAAGAACCCATACATTACCATACTGTGTTTACATTTTAAACCCTAAAAACTACTCTTTGGGCCCCTCCTGTCAGGCTAGTAGGGTCTGCTCTGACCCTTGGAGCTGTCTGCAGGAAGAGAGTATTGTCTAATCAAGAAGGGTATTGTTTAATCAAAAAGAGGATTACCTTCAGCTGGCCATACCATTGTTTTCCAGTTGTTCAGTAACTAAGGCTTGGTACGTCAAAGCTTGCTTTCATTTCAATCTCGCTTATAGTTTCCATATTCTCAAAATCTTTTGCCAGGCAATCATATTTATAAGGCTTTCCTGTTTCAACTTCCCCAACAGCTATGATATGTTTTCGGTGTGGTAAGCCTGGACATGTAATGAGGAACTGTCCAGTGCCTGTTAAAGCAATCAATCGTTGTCCCAGATGTAAAAAGGGAAGACACTATGCCAGTCAGTGCCATTCTAGATATGGCATAGTTGGAAATGTGCTTCTGGGAAACAGATTTGCCAGCGCGAGACGCCACCACATGATGAAACAAGTAGTGGCAGCTGTCCAACAACCAGAGCTAGAGTCCTTTGTAGAGCTAGAGTCCTTTGTAGACCAAGGCCACGTACAGTCAGCAGAATTGTTAAACACGTCCCAAGTGACCCCGACCTCTTGCCCCCTGGGTCATTCTGCACTTTGGCAGCTTCCAAATTAATATATTTTGTGCATGGCTTTCATTATACAATACCTACAGGAGTTACTGGAACAACCAAAAAAAGACAGGATTTTTTAATTATGGGAAAAGATGCATGTTGCATCATAGGCCTTGTAGTTTAGCCAACAATTGTTTCAGCGAATTACCATGAAGAGCTTACAGTTTTAGCCCAAGCATTACAACCACCGCTAGTAATTCCTGTGGGAATGCAATTAGCTACAGCCGTTGCAGTGCCTACTACAGCTACATGCAGAGAAATAGAGGCCGAGGGCCAGCGACATCTAATAGAAGACATTGATCTGACACCAGAGATTTTTTGGACAGAACATATCGGACATGACAGACCACAACTGACTTGCAGCCTACTGCAAGGGAACAAAACAATTAATGTTAAAGGCCTGTTGGATACGGGTGCCAATGTCACTATTATTTCTTATTTGTTTTGGCCAAAAGACTGGAAGCTGGTGACACCCCTGGATACCCTTACAGGTATAGGGGTTGCCACTCTATGCCTGCAAAGGGAATCAGTGATTGCAGTTAAACGACCTGAAGGGAAGACAGCAGTTATTCATTCTTTTGTTGTGAGGAAGCCCATTACGGTTTGGGGAAGACACTTGTTATCTCAACAGGGAGTATGACTGGAAGTGGATCTTTAATGGGAGCCATGGATGCACTCGCCACTCTAAAGTTGACTTTGAAAACAAACAATCCCATCCGGGTGGACCAGTGGCCCCTGGAGAAGAAGAAACTGAGTGCCCTGAAAAAATTAGCAGAAGAACAATTGCAGAAAAGCTGCATTAAACCAAAAAACAGTCCCTGGAATTTTCCAGTATTTCTCATTCATAAAAAAACCTCCAGGTCCTGGAGGTTGCTTCAAGATCTCAGAAAAATTAATGAGGTCACTTGTTGCGGTGTGATGTCAGGGTTTGCCCCAGAATTCCGGGTTTCTCCCCTGAAGATTCCTTCCCCAGGTGTGTGTCAATCACCTCCTTTCCCTACCCTGACTCCTGCTCAGAACTGCCTGTCAATCCCAGGAGCGTCGTGTGATTGGGCAGATTCAAAAGATGCCCTACACCCCAGGGGGCATTGGACAATCCAGGTGTCTTTTGTCCCTTGGAACCTCCTCTCCCCTACCTGGATGGTGGGCTTCCTACCCCTCCCCTCCTCCTCTCCCCCGAGTTAAAAGGAGAAGTAAGCCAGGCGGTGGAGAGTTCTGTTGGAGCTGTTACTAGATTCAGAGGCCTGCAAGCCAGAATAAAACCTCTGGATTAAACCCTCCATCAGAACCGACTCCTTTCCTTCACCATCGCCTGGAAGCTTCTCTGTCAGAGGAACCTGAAGAGCGGACCCTCCATTCATCAGTGGAAAAGCTCTATCCCATCACCACCACCGGAGCTCTGGCATGTCTGGACTTGTGCCTGACTGCAACAGCTAGCTAGCCAATAGTGTCTCTGGGGTGAAACATCACAGCAGCCGCTATCTAGTTCAGACCCAGGGGCCAGGCAAGCCAAGGCACGTCCCTTCAGCAATATTGGTAATACTCCAATAGTCACTGAAGAAATTGGACCACTACAACCTGGACTCCCTTCTCTTTCCATGATCCCAAGAGATTGGCCAGACACCAAGATCCCAAGAGAAGAATTTTTGCCTCCTTATCGGGAAAGCTCAGACTTCAAGGAACCAAGAAGGCTGATTTACAAGATGGGGGGGAAAAGGTGAAATTAAGTAGAAACACCCTAGTTTGAAAAGAATGTTTGAATCATGTGTGAGATATATGAATATGCAATAGGCTATTGCTTTTAAGGAGTAATCCTTTGTTAGCAAGGTGTGCCTAGTGGTGAATGCCAGACACCTGGATGTCCGTAATTCTCTGTTTTATTGTGTCTTTTTGTCCTAAATTTTCCATATTATTTTCATTACTAATTTCATTACTATTTTCATTATTATTAAACTTCTAAAATTTTGAAACAAGTGAACGGTGTTTTTCACAATTGGAGGTTCCACTGAGATCTAGCACCTCGCTTCCGAAGACCCCGGAGGATCCTGAGTCAGGGGAGGTGAGCCTTGCCATGTTTGGCAGCTTTGCTCTGTTTCTTCTGGGTGATCGGCCGATGCAGGTTCCTACCCGGTGAACAAAAGGAGACAATAAAACAAAGAAAAGGGAAAAGGCTCCCTCAGACCACAGTAATTGGCCCCCTAAGACTTGTGTACATGAAGACCCGGAAAGGAAAAAGGATTGTAAATACTTTTCGGGGGGGCAGATACAGGGGGGGTTGTGAGATGTGTGAATGAGACGTGGGCTGGCTACTCCGGACCTGCGACATGATTGTAGAGTTTCTGAGTGCTGCAGTGTGAAAAATGTCTTTCTGATTTGTGTCGATTAGCAATAGAATTAGCAAATGCCTGTATTAGTTGTGTTGAAAGTAGACACGTTCCCTGGGATAACTACCAAGAACAGTTTTGAAACTGTCTGACTGAATAGCCTAATAAAGCATCGAACAAGAAAATAGAAGAAGTTGTGGTAGAAGTTAAGAGATGAAACAGCAAAAACGACTGCTGCCTAGAATAAAATAGAGGAAGTTATGGTAAAGCTAAGGGATATTGCATAGAATAACTAATGCTTATGTATAGTAAAAGCTTAATGCACTTGTACGAAACCGAAATTATTGAGCAGGCACTGATGGAGAAGAGCCTCCCTCCTGAACACCATGAGCAGGAAAAGAAACCAATGACCACCTGGAAAGATTATGAAATTGCTGATTCCAGCTTATTGATATTTGCTGATTCGGACTAACAGAAGCACACTGGAAAATGCTTTATATGCTTAAAAACAGTATATATACTCTAGCAAACTTGTAAGTGGTGTGTGCCCTTAGTGGAGCTGTGACTCCCCGGCCACCCAGCGCTGTTTGCTTGCTTTCTTTAAAATAAAAGATATAAATTTGGTTTGGCTATTGAAATTTTGTATCACCTCTTCCCACAAACGATGGAAAAATTACCTTTGAGTCTGTTTTTGTAGTAAAAAGACTGGTTTTAGATGCTTTTCAACCCAAACCTTATGAAGAAGCCGAGAAACAAAGAACCAGGACCCCAGAAACGGAACTTGGTTACCTGCGCCTCAGTTAAATGGTTCCGGCAAAATTCAGTTCCTCGGGCGGCATGGGGCGACCGACTCCTGCTCCACGGAAAACCATGGAGGCGGGCAGCAGCTGCAGCAGCCATCCGGGTGAGTTTTGTCCTCCAGAAATTCCCCCGAGCCCTGGTTGATTGTGGGCGCCAGCGGCTCCGCGCGGACCTCGCTGGCCCTGAAGCGGCAGGGGTTGGATGGCATTTCCTGCACCAGAGCTCCTTTCCGGAAATAAAAGATCCAACCACGTTTTCTCCTGGTGCCGCTGGGCGTCCTCTTTAAGGGAGCCCAGCAGTTCCACAGGCGCTTTTAGACTTGCTAAGCCTTTTCTGTGTTTATCTTTTAGTGTTTTTCTTCTTCTTTTCTGTATGCGGTTTTGAGGGTTTGTTTTTTCCTTCCCAGGTGGCGGCAGCAAGATGGCAGCGGCTGGAGTTTCCTTTCTCTGCCATGCGGCGCCTTCCCCCGCCCTCCTCCCTTCTCGGGTGACCTCACTCCCGCCCCTGCAGCTCGCAGTGGTACCGCCCCACCGCTTCCCCCAGCTCCGGCGCGCAGGTGAGTTTTCCCGCGGCGCAGCCTTCTATAGGTAACACCAAGGAATAGTAGCTGTTATTAAAACTAAGCTGTTTAACGGTTTTGTTTTACTTTGTTTTATTTCTTGCTATTGATACATGAATGTTTTGAGAATATTATCTCAACTTCCTCAGACATTTGCTGCTGATTGATTGTATAACGTGAATTTATGAATTTTTATAATGAGCATTATTTATAAGATATTGTTATTATATTTTTAGCCAGCTCTCATCTGCTTTAGCATCTCCTTGTGTGATCACCTACAAGACACATGTTGTTTCCAGGATCCTTTGTTTTGTTCTCTGCTGGCTTCTTATAACTGCTATTATTAAAATACTTGTTTTTAAAATATTTTAGGTAATCCCCACCAAGTAGAGCTTGGGCTGTGGCCAGGCCCTGGCTCTACCTAGACGGGGTGTTTGCCAACAGACCCAGGTGTTTTCTGCATCAAAATAATATTCTAATCACTTCGGCTTGGCAATTTGACCCTCTATACATGACGGCTGGACCTACTTTTAAAGTGAGCTTGGAAAATCATTACCCAGACATGATTATCCAATTCTCCGCTGATTTGAGGTTTATCAGCTGTTGCAGACTCTGGGATAACAATACAGTGTTTTAGTGCTTGATAATTGTCTAATTTCACATGTGTTACTGATTGTGTGT
Organism: Irena cyanogastra; assembly: GCA_013397155.1. Classification (NCBI taxonomy): domain Eukaryota; kingdom Metazoa; phylum Chordata; class Aves; order Passeriformes; family Irenidae; genus Irena; species Irena cyanogastra. The sequence continues at coordinate 2,908 of VWZV01015323.1, read as the reverse complement.
ATTATCTGACTAATTCCTTATTGCTGTCAGTTTCTTGTTCACTACATGTGTTTTGTTTTGATGTTTCTTCATGCTCATAACAAAAGACATGCATCTCATTTTAAAAAACAAAAAGCAGGGGAATTTAATGCCTTAAGCAAGTTCAAATAATGCAATATGTACATTAGGAATTTGGACAACAAATCATTTTGAATAATGCAATATTTACGTTAGAAATTTAGAAAAAAGATCATCGAATCTAAATCCCAATTGAGTGTACTATAGCGAAGCCTAATTGATTCATTAACTTTAGGAGAAGGTATGCTTGTGTTTTTATCATCAACAGGTTCAAAGTAGTCACCTATCCATTTGATCAGACACTGATCACCTCCAAAAAAATGAGGCCCAGTGAAATGGGAAATAACCTAATCACCATGCAGCCTTTGTGACCAGAACAGGAACAGAAGTAGGACTGCCAAGACATAGCTGTGTCTGGAAACTTATAGATGCAATTTGCCAACAAAAGTCTTATGTCATCATCATGGTATAGTGTTCCTACTAACCTTCTTCAGCTATTCCCTGTTTCAGAATCAAGGCAGACATTCAGTGATATCGAGGATCAACATTTCCAGCTAATGGACTTCCTCCTGAGTCTCAACTATTTGGACTATAAAACAATGGTCATCTATTTTCATTTCCCTAAGAGACATTGCATATTATTATTTTATTTTCTCATACCGCAAAACCCTGTATCAATGACATGATAAAATTTGAAAACTTTTGTCGATCATAATCTGTTTTTCATGTGTTTTATCCCATATCTAATAGATAGCCAGTGATAACCTTAATGAGACAATACTATCACAAGAGCCAACTGCTTCAACATCAGAACGCATGGGCCTTTTTTTGAAACAATGAAAAGCAGGAGATGTTGCAGACAGGTAGAGAAATTATAAAAAAAAGGCCTCATAAAATCAGGCGTGCTCTGTTAAATCAATAGCTAGCCTGTCATTTCTTCTAAGTGCAGCTAGTACTTTGCAAGTTCCCATGCAAAAACAATCTTGGTATGAATAGTTCATTAACATAACAACCTATTCTTGGGTGAAAAAATTAATGCACCTGCATAAACATTAGATCTGTTCCATGAGAACCCACAAAAGAACAATGTAAACAACCTGAACCTTAGCATGTACACACAAATCACCTTCTGACCAATAAATGAAATAGTAAGAAAACTACCAGCCAATAGATGTTGCACACGAGGTCTGTGAAAACTGTATAAAATAAGTTACGTGAATAAAGATTCGGCTTTCCCCGCATGAAGAAAATGGAGTCTCACTTGATTTATTCCAATACTCAAACACAGTTTGGGTTGCTGCCTCTGATGCCTAAAGAGGCTATCTGGAACAGAGACTAGACTGTTAAAGGAATAAAGTAGGTATTTATTAGAAAGGCCTTTGAAGGATACACCTTGGGCAGTACAAGAGCCCAGCTGTGGCTCTACCCAAGATGGACGCAAGATGGATACAAGATGGATGACCGGTCACGAGTTTTCACACTTTTATAAGTTTTGGTCCATTTACATATTGGGGTTAATTTTCCAATTACAGCTTCAGGTTATGAAGTCCCATCCTCCCAGATTGCTTTCTTCAATTTGCCATTGTTTATACTTTTTTTGGCCCAAAGCAGCAACAGTGTCCTTGGTTCTCAGGCTGGAAAAGGATTGTTTTGTCTAACTAAACTGTGAAAAGAACTTGCTAACACTTTATATGAAGTTCAGAGTCACACACTAAGGCAGTACAGAATCTGAAAAATATGAAAGCTAAAACTTAAGGCATCATCTCAACTACAGTCTTCTAAGAGTACTGAACTGTGGCTCAATAGGCACAGGCCAGGCCCCAGTGCAGGGTGAGGAGCTGCTGGTTTTTGTTGGGGTAGGCAAGGCACCCTTTTATCAGGTGACGTGTTAGTTTGCCAGGATGCCCCAGGTTATAGGAGGTGATAACCACCCTGGGAACCTGCCCAAATCCTTCCACGCACTCAGCCACCCAGGAACTAGATGCCTCAGGGCGCATTTTAATACCTCCTCACCTAAAGTTTCTCTTACACCACGATGACACCAGATTCCACAAACTCCATAATGGACCAAGAATATTGTAAGTATTAAACAGCTTACACAAGGCTGAGCAAAGACAGTGGGAGCCTGCATTATAAAACCATTCACATCAATCTCAGGCAGGCAGAGGGAGGTGTATTCCCTCATCGTCCCCAGAAGACAGTTCCCCCATATGTTGGTTTTGCACAGCCTGGTTTTTGGTAGCAGGGGGGCCACAGAGGAGGCTTCTATGAGAAGCTGCTAGAAGCTTCTACCATGTCTGGCAGAGCCAATCCCTGATGGCTCTGAAGATGGACATGCTGCTGGCTAAGGCTGAGCCAATTAGAAATGTTGGTAACGCCTCTGTGATAACATAGTTAAGAAGAAAATCAAAACAAAGTGGGACACAGTTTTTTCTAGCCAGGAGAGGAGGCGAGAACGTGTGACGGAAACGCCTGGCAACACCAAGGTCAGTGGAGGAGGTGGAGGAGGTACTCCAGGTGCCAAAGCTGAGATTCCTCTACAGGCCATAGTGATGACCATGGTGAAGCAGGTTGTCACCCTGCAGCCCATGGGGATCCACAGGGGATGCAGAGATGCATCCGCAGCCTGAGGAGGTGGTTCCCACACAGAAGCAGGTGGATGCCTGGAGGAGGCTGTGATCCAGTAGGAGAGCCGATGGAGTGAGGGGGCCTCTGCTTCCAGGCTGGAGCAGCCTGTCCTTGGAGGACTGCACCCCATGGAAGAATGACTCATGTTGCAGCAGTTTTGGGAGGACTGCTGCTGGTGAGAGTGGAACCACACTGGAGAGGTTTGCAGAGAGCTGTCTCCCAT
>VWZV01015321.1:265963-276060 GCA_013397155.1 Irena cyanogastra | reverse complement strand
AAATAACAAAAGCCTCCGTCTTTTTACCCCCACGGCCTTATCTGAAGGACCCCGGCTAGGGAGGCCTACCCCGACCTCCGCCTCAGCTAGTTCCCCCAGGGGGCCGGGCCGCCAACCCTTAATGGGCAGGGACTCTCTCCCGTCCCGAACTGAAATCCACCCCAGGGCCTGGTCTCCTCCCCAGTCCCTGATGCCGGCTCTCCTTTGAAACCTAGTCGTCAGCCCTAACTGTCCCTACTCAGCCACAGGTTGGTCCTAACGGGGTGTCCGGACCACCCCTCCCAACCTTGTGGCTCCTGGCCTGGGGATTACCCTCTACCTATCACTCTGTAACCTTCCCAGAAACAAAACCTCTCCGTCCTCGTGTCTGCTCAGCAGCCTCCTGGCTGCTTCTGGCTCACTGTGGAGGACATGGCTCACTGTGGAGGTTCATGGCTTTGGTTCCTGGTCCCAATGGACCAACCCCTGCATGCACTGGAGGAGAAAGAGATCCGGGGAGGAGACTCCATGATCAAGGATGGGCGCAGAAGGATGCCAAGCAGGAATGACTATCAGGGAAGCCCAAAACAACCATCACTGTGGGAGGAGCGTTGGGGGCAGGGGGCCTGCAGAAGCCCCCTTCTGGGGACACATGGCTCACTTGTCCCTGGAAAGAGGGGACCTTAGCACTCCTGGCTTTATGGCTTTGAAGCTCTTGATCTTGAGTGGTCTCAGCACACCCATGAGCTCCTGCAGTAGCAGGGCTGTTGCTGAACTGTCCCCCTCAAACCAGGCAGCTGCCTGTGTTGTGGGCTGGGGCTCAGACCCAGCCCCCAACCCTGCTCTGTTGCTGGCAGGGTGCACGTGGCAGGGATTTAGGACCAGCAGCCAGGAGGGAGCAGAGGTGACCCAGCATGCCTGTGGCCACCTGTTGCAGTGTGATGCCCCAGCATTCCAGGTTTTTCCCTGGAAGATCCCACTCCCAGGTGTCAATCACCTCCTTCCCCCACCCAGACTCCTGCTGAGAACTGTCTGTCAAATAAGGGGTGCCATGTAGTTGGGCAGATTCAAAAGATGCCCCAAACCCTGGGGGGCATTGAGCAATCCAGGCATCCCTCTGTCCCTTGGACCCTCCTCTCCCCTACTTGGTTGGTGGGCTTGCTGCCTCTCCCCTCCCCCTCTCCCCGGGGTTAAAAAGGTGATCAAGCCAAGCGTCTGGGAGTTCTGTTGGAGCAGTTGCTGGATTCAGAAGCCTGCGGGCCAGAATAAAAACCTCTGGATTAAACCCTCCATCAGAACTGACTCCTTTTTCCTTCACCATCGCCTTAAGACTCTCCGGCAAAGCCCACCACCACCTCCAGAGCCCAGCATGCCTGGACTTGTCGCCACGTGAGCGAGCAAATAGTGTCCCTTGGGGTGGAACACCACAGTGGCCGCTATTTGGCTCAGACGCAGGGGCCAGACAAGTCAGGACACGTCCCTTCAGCAATATTGATAATACTCCAATAGCCACCCATGACATCTATCCCCACAGCACGCACATTGCCAGCTCCCAGCTCCAGCTGGCACCACAGCACAGCCGCTTTCTTCTGCTTCTCTGTGCACATGTTTATGTGTGTGAACACACATGTATGTGCCCTCAGCAGCGACACAGTCTCACTCCCTCACACCAGGGGCAACTGCAGCGGGAGCGGTGACGGCGAAAACAGGTGAGTGGAAAAGGTATTTTTGAATGAATTCCCTTCCTGTCCTGCAGGTGCCTGCATAGAAGCACAGACATGACAGAGCCTCCAGGTCCCCTGCAGCCCACTCTGGGCAAAACCCCACCTTTTTCTGTTTAAAGCAATAAACCTTAAACCAATCTGAGCCAGAGTAACCGCAGTCCCAGACTTACCTCTTCCTTGTTTGTCACCATAGTTAGGCAATGGATAAACCCTTGCACCCCCACGTCCCAGCTCTTCCACCACAGCATATTGCACCCAACACCCACAAGCTGCAGGGGTCTGACCCACAGAGAAGCCGCTCCCATGTGATGGTCTCTTGACAATGTTTGTGTGGGGAAAGCAGAATGACTGGGAATCCCAGAGCATCACCATCACATCATTTACAGTGGGACTTAGAAAAACTCAGCAGCAAATCCTGGCTTTCCCAAGAGAAAGCAGTTTTCCTTTCTAAGGACGGCTTTGAGAACAATTTCTTGTTCTCAAGAAAAAGACTGATAGACATTTTGTAAGCATCTCACGTTCTCAAAACAACAGCTGCTGTTTTGACTTTTAGCTTACCTTCTCCTTGTTCTGTGTTCTCAAAATATGTTCTCTCTATCAGTGGTAGAGAGGCGTTGTGTCATTTAGCCAATCAAATAATTGTTAGCAAAGGACCCTATAAAAAAGGTTTAGATTTTTTGCAATGAAGTTTTTAGCCTTCTGATGATCATGAATTCTTAGAGTCCTTCATTTCATCCTCTGGGAGAGGGCGACAACTCCCCACTTGTGTCTTGGTGCTGAGGACAGTCCAAGCATCCATAGGGATGGATTCAGTGCTCTCGGGCCTCTCTGAGCAGCGGCCAGTGCTATCACCAGCTCTGCACACTGGTGGTGTCCACAGAGAAGTTGTTGCCATAGCAGATTTTGCTCTTGTTTTATCTTCTCCGTTCCCATAGTAGATTTGGCTTTTGTTTTATCTTCTCCTCACTGAATTTTGTGGTCTGGCCTCATTCCAGTGTGGGTGTGCAAGAGAAAGCCTCATTTTACCTGACAATCTCATCATGCCTCCGGCCACACAGCCTAGAAAAGTACAGCACTGATTCTGATGCTGCAGAAAGACACAGAGACATAAATAACAACACACAGGCAGGAAGACAGACAGTACTTTTATTGCTGGCTTTACCCCTGGAAAAGGGGATCGAGCACAGTGAAGGCAAACTCCTCATGGTGCGTGTCCAAACATCCAGGGCAGTAGCAGCTCCTGCCTGCAGTGACTCCACAGGGTGCACTGAAGATGGAAGCATCTGCAATGGGATAGGAGAGCAGGGTCAGCCTGTCCTCAGCCATTACTGCTCCAGCACTGCAGCAACCCTGTGTCTGATGTCAGGTGTCAGAGGAAAGGGAGACCTCTGGAAGCCACTGGATGCTGTGCAGCAGTGAGACAAAGCAGTGCCAGCACCCCCAGCTTACCAGAATATGCCCATTGCTCCCCTCCGGTTGATGTCTCTCTTCAACTGGCAGAGTGCACATGGGCTGCACCACCAGATGGAGCAAAAGACTCCCAGGATGGAGCCCTGTGAAGCAAGGGCAATTGCGTGAATAACCCCTTCTCACACCAAACTTTAAGCCTTGCAGCACCCTGCTGCTCATATCCAGCAAGGACTGGGACGAAGTAGTGTGTGTTGGGATCACCTCCAGCTCACAGTGGTGAGGCAGATGTGTCCCTGACTCCTCGCCTGCTGGGATGCCCATGCAACTTCTTGCCTCTGCCCTTCCCCTTGGGCACCCCTTTCTCCTTCCTTGAGCCCCCACCCCAGCACCCATCCTGTAGCTGTTGCCGCTGTTGGGACAGGCTCCCAAGCTCGTCACTCACTGGGATGTTGTATTTGGTGCGGTAGAGGGTCCTCATGGCCACACTAGAGCCACACAGGCAGCACTAGTCCATGTCTCCAGCCACTTGGCAGTTCAGGCAGAGGAAGCAGAACATCCCACAAAGACCTGTGGGACAGTGAGACATGGGCTTGGCTGAGGGGTGTGAAGACAGAGGAAAGGGGGAAAAGCAAGCAGAGAGCTGTGGTTCTTGACATCAGGCAAGAGCTGCTCTGCCTCCAGTACCCACAGGAGTGGGGTTTGCAGCAGCGGTAATGCTGCAGGAGAAGCAGGGTAAAACACCAGAAACACATCGTGGAGCCAACAGCAGGAATGAGGGCTACGTATGTACTCACACAGGCTGCAGTCAGTGCAGCAGTCCAGCAGCCCTGTCTGCCACTCCCCTAGCTGTTGGGCAGCCAAAAACTGGGGTTGGACTGTAATCACAGTTTGAGAGGCCATTGTCAGCACGGACTCAGTTCCCTCCAAGCAGTTAGTGGTCTGGAAAGAAAAGCTGTCAGAGGAAGAAGCTGCAGGTGTTTCTGAGGTGGGCATCTTGCTCAGGTTGCTGCATTCAGAGAGAGCTCCCTGGGGAGTTCTGACTGCCAGGGTAATGCCACCCTCACCTTAAAGTGGGGGGCATAGCTCTGCCAGAACCTGCCACTACCTGCTGAAGCAAAGCCCTCCCCAAAACCAGTCTCCCACCAAAGGCAGCAACACATCATCCTTATGCAAGTAAAATGCCTCTGTGAAAACAGAGGTTCTTCTGCTTCAGAACTGCAGTGCTTCAACACCTCAAACCTGTCTTCTCATCACCAGGTCATCTTTCATCACTGTCTGTGTAAAATTTTCTGTATTTTGGGCTGGTTTCTTTGGGTTGGTTTTTTTTGTTTGTTTGTTTATGATCACAGTCTCCCAAAGTTACTACAGCTCAGTTCTAGCCTCCCCAGGCTCTCAGCAGTCACCTTAATCTTTGCTTCATTCTATGAGAACCTCAGCCTATTTGCTTCCCTCTTTCCCTTCCTTCTTCACTTGCCTTCTTAGTGTGCTTCAAGGCAGTGGGTTTTCCTTGTCTCTTTCCATCACCCTAAGCCCTGCCACCAGGTCCTATCCCTCCTCCACTTGACCGTCTGTGCTAGCACCTCATCCTCCTCTTCCTCAGTCTTGTGGGGTCACCATGGCTGGTGGAGTTCCTCTCTCTCCCATCCTTCTTCAGCAATGGGCTGCATTTTCTGAGAGAAGGAAAGCTCCTGCTCCACAGTACCATCCCCAAAATCACCTGACCAATGTAACAACTCCACCTGCACCTGCACCTGCATCAGCGGCCCCTTTCCTCCCTGCTACCCCTGCAAGGCACAGCAGCAGCTTCTGCCACTCTCACTTTTGTTTTCGGAGCTTTAATTAAAAAAAATAAATGAAAAAATAGAGGATTCTCCCACAGGAGAACTCCCATACAGACACACTTCCTGCCCTTTGCCCAAGCTCAACACCACTTTGTTAAGCACTCTAAGAGGATTGTTTTCACACCAGAATTGCACATTTACACAAAGTTAAGTATTAAATGACACAAGAAATGGGGTGGAACAATTACTATGCCCAGCATTCATACGATGCTATTGAGCTCATTACCCACATCAGAGTGGCTCCGACTGTGGCATTGCACTTGTACTGACTAATGCCAACAGGTGGCAAGGGCTTGATGGCTCTGCTGGCAGCTCCTGTGACTCCCCAGCATACAGATACAACCCAGCTGTCAGACACAGCCTATTGCTGTAAGACCAGCCCTTGTTCCTGGCAGTCCCAGGAAGAGGAAAAAGACTGTTGAATTATGGTGTAAGAGGGAAGGAAGCAGGTAAAAATCTCCACACGGTTTAATCCTGACTTTTAGCAGCTTTCTGCAGGCCGTGGAAGCATGGCTGGGCTGTCCCTGAGACACCTGTGAGTGCAGCAGGGGACACTGCATCCACCCTCCCTCTCCAGATGCCTCCTGGCCCTGCCTTGGCCAGCTGTCCCTGTTTATGCATCCCAGGTAATTCCCACCAATTCTGCAGACAATGTAACACCTTCTGGCATGCCAAAACAGCAGCCCTGCAGGAATTCCCACCAATTCTGCAGACAATGTAACACCTTCTGGCATGCCAAAACAGCAGCCCTGCAGGAAGCCTTGGCACATGATAGTTTAAGAAGCAAGAACCAGGAGAGGCTGGAGAGGAGAAAGACCATGGACAGGCTGTGTAGTGGTGAGCACAGCATGGGGCTCCCATGCAGCGACAGGGATGTCCAGCCGCAGGTAGGACCACAGGGACCACAGGGACCACAGGGAGAATTGTGCACAGGAGCAGCAGCAGCAAGAGAAATTTTAGGCGCAGGATCTCTCCAGTCAAGCTTCCCCTTCCCCTCCCCAGGTATGAGCACACCACACCCCTGCATGGGTGGAGGCTGCAGTGCGGACAAGGCAGCAGCATGGAGAAGCCTCTGCCACACTCTCACCTACTGAGAGATGGCCCAGGCCCAGCACACCAAACGTATCACAATTCTACAATTCACACCCCCATGGCATCACCAGCCATGCCAGAATGACTGATGGGAACAAAAGGATCCTGAGGTGCATGCAGCCACATTTCACCAACAGCCAAGGTCATAAAGCAGTATCTATAGGCACTATATGTGCACAAATACAGTGCATTATATGAGCAATACAGTGCAAAAACTGCTGTCCTCTACCTCTGTTCCCCATATCTGTCAAGATGCCATCAGCAGCACCCACCAAGCTGTGGTTAACCCTGAAGCAGTTTTCCAGATAGAAAATCTCGCCTTTGTTTCCAGCCCTTTCCCTTGACCAGCATCACTGCTTCAGCCACAAGCAGTTTCCGTAGCACAACCAAAGCAAAGCCGTGCCATATGTACTTTCCAAACTCTCCTTGTCCCAGCAGACACATCCTTTTCCTGGTTCTCATGTTTTATATGCACTCTGGCAAATGACCTCTGCTCCCTCTGACTAACAGAGCAAATGCCAGCTTAGGTGCAGCTTTGTACAATGGCACCTTCCTGCTGCATTCTTGCTGCCAGCCCTCACCTTTCCCCACTCAGGTGTTCTCCAGGCCCAGAGCCCCCGTGGGAGAGGTTTCCAGAGAAGGGCAGTTTGTTTCCAGGCTCCTGTGCTGCCCTCTAAGCTGTGTGTTGCTGGAGGTGCAGCACCTTTCCTTTGTCAAACCTGAGCAACCGCAAGAACTGCCTGTAACTGCACTGGGTGACATAGAGGGGGGCCTCTCTCAGGCTAAAAATGCATTTTTATGCATTGCCAGGGATCATCCGTAGGACCATCTGAGCCATCTGGGTTTAAGCAGTTGGGAGTGCCATCAGACCCACCCACCCCTCAGCACGGACAGTCATTGCTTATCCTTAAAAAGTTTTGTGGTAAAGGTGAAAGCAGAGTGGGGATAAAAAAAAAAATCATATTCTCCTTAAAGAATGAAGCTGTGAGATATCTGTAGGGACAAAGTCCTAAAAAGTCTTCCAGCATTTCTCTTGAGAGTGATGGAGAGAGGGTGGACGCAACCTCCATCTTCTGAATGGGAATGCAGGGATCACAGCCCCAGTGCAGACAGATGGGCTGTGTAATGCCATGCAGGAAGAGGACACAGATAATCCATGACCCAGCCAGGTTTTTTATTGCATGTGGGGAGAAACTCATGTTCAGCATCCATATCCCTTCAACATCGAAGTGAGCTGGTGCCAGGCAGCCCCAAATCCCTATGCCTTTCTATTCAGAAAGGTGGCACTGACCAACAGCCCTCGACAGCCACCTGGGCCACCACAGCAGGGGCAATGCTGGGTGGCCTGCAGAAGCCACTTGCCTGCAGGAAGATCCAGCTCTGCCCTGCAGCAGTAGTCATTTTCCCAAATTTTGCAACTTGGATGAGCAACACTGACTCCTTCAATGTGTTAAATATACCTTCTAAAAGCTGATCCAGTAACAAAATACTAGTGAAAATCTCTCTCTGCAGCAGGCACAGGGAAATCTCAGCTACACCAGAGGCTGCTGAGATGGATGGAGCAGGAGAAGGATGGATGCTCTCAGGTGGTGCATACACAGAGGTAGGAAGACAAGCTCTAAACTTTATTTCTGCAGTTAAGAAGGGAAAATCAAATGCAATCAAGGCAAGCTCCACATGGTGCATTTCCCAACAGTCATGGCAGCAGTGACTCCTGCCTGCAGCAGCTCCAAGGATGCAGTGAAGATGGTAGCATCTGCAACAGGACAGAAGAGGAGTGTCAGGGATTGGGCTGTGCCTCACCACACTCTGTTTGTACCCCCAGTCCTCCCCCCACCACCCTGCACAAGGTCCCCAGTGACATTTGGCTTCAGGACAGGTCACTCTGGTCAGCTGTCCATGGCCATTTCCCCACTGCAGCAAACTTTGTCTGGTGTCAAGGTGTTGGCAGGAGAGGCTCTGGGAAGCTGCCTGGCTGCATGTGACAGCAGCTGTATGGACCAGCATCAGGACTCCTAGCTTACCAGAATATGCCAAGCTCCCTCCTGTGGTTGATGTCTCTCTTCATTTGGCAAACAGAGCACACGGTGCACCACAGGGTAACACAGTAGTCAGAGCAAATGGACCCCTGTTAGGGAGAAACTGGTTAGGGACAGAGGCTTCCCAGAGACCACGTTCCAGCCAAGAAAATATTAATCACGTTCCAGGTCAAGTACTCTTTCTTTCTCGGCAGGCTGCAGCATCCTGAGTAGAAAACACTGAAGACCTGGGCTGGCAAACCCCAAACACCACAGAAAGGAAGGAAGGAGCCTTTTGTGCAGGCTGCAGATAGCTATTTATCTTTTGACTTCTGAGGTTCATACTGGGAAGAAAAGTGCTCACAGGAACAGACAATGTGGGCAAAGTGAACTTGGGACCCCATGGTTTGCACTTGGGATGGCAGCAACCACCTTCCCTGCAAGAAGAAACACCCTCACGTATGTATTGTCCACCTTTCTCCCAAACATAATTATGGACCTTTATCTGTGTAACCAGGTTCACCTATTCTTTATTCAGCCCACAGTCATCTCAAGTCTTTCCCACCTTTCAAAGCTCAAAGAAGGAAGCAGCAGCTGAGGTGGATACGAATGGGAAAAAAAGGGGGAGTGGAAATCACTGCTCTCCTGAGCCCCTCCCTTAAGTACAGAGAGAGGGGCCTTGGGGGCACCCCATCTTTCAGGCTCGCAGCAAGGTGAGGGAGCAGGCTCAGCACTGACCGGGATGCTGTATCTGGTGCGGTACAGGGTCCTCATGGCCACACTGGTCCCACACAGGCAGCACTCGTTCATGTCCCCAGCCACTTGGCATGCCAGGCAGGGGAAGCAGAACATCCCGCAGCAGCCTGGCAGGGGGGGAAACATAGCACTGTTGAGGCTCTGCCTGCCCACCCAGCACCACTGGAACAGCTGAGAAAGCCAGCCTGCCTGGCTGCACAGTGGCACCACTGAGCCAAGGAGCAGGGGCAAGGAAAGTGTGTCCCAGGCACTCACAGACGCCACAGTCGGAGCAGCAGTCCATCAGGCCTGTCTGCCATGTGCATCTTGAGGCAGAGGACACGGCCCCGCCGTATTGTGGCTGAATCGTCACAACAGTTGGGACAGCCATTCCCAGGTCTTCTTCTGAAAGAGACAGGAAAGAGGATAGTCAATGAAAAAGGTGTGGTTGGTCTGAACCTCCGACCAAACTGGTGGCTACCACCCTTCAGCAGGTCACCTTTTGCCCAGCTCCCTAGCTGCCACTGGGGGTGATAGAGCATAACCATATCTTGCCTGCATTTCTATCTGTTCAAGGTTTTCGCATTATCTGCCATTTTATCCAGCCTTTAAAATAGCATCAGGCCACTGATGTTCCCCAGTCCAACCCATAAAGGCTTTGCTAGTGCTTAGACATGGCTCATTCCCCTTGGGCTGAGCTGGGCTGGGCAGTGAACCCAGGCTAAAGGGAGTGACTTGGGTATTCTGGTTGTTTGACTTGGTGTATTTTACACAAGATGGCTTTAGCATGGGCACAAAGCATGTGGGAAGCTGTGGACTCATTTCCTCATAATAAAGCCAGGCCACACACAAGAGAGATACTATAGAAAACTCGTATCTCTGGTTTCTTGACGTAGGGAGCCAGAAAGGGAGAAAATCAATGTCCAAAGTCTGAAATGCTCTTCTTGCCTTCTGTGGTTAAGTAAGCAAGTAAACCTTGAAAATCAGTAAGCCTCAGGTCTAAAATACTACTACTACTACTACTACTACTACTACTAATAATAATAATAATAATAATGATAGTAAGAATAGCAACAAGAACAATTCCTCTCTGCTTCTAATTCTCTAGCCAAGTAAAAAAGCACATAGTATTTCTAGGTAACAATTCTAAGAAAGTTTGGGCTTGGGTGAGGTTCTCTGAGATAAGATAAACTGCCTGCTCACATTTGTTGAGATGTTTTTCTGTATGTTGCGTTGGTTTATTTTATGTCTTAGAAACAGCAGTTCAACAAAGGCGAACCTACCCTGCTGGGTGGTCA
>VWZV01015321.1:232438-265785 GCA_013397155.1 Irena cyanogastra | reverse complement strand
CCTCCTCCTCCTCCTCCTCCTTCTGAGCTCAGAAGCCAGAATAGAAACTCAAATGAAGGAGTGATGCTGGGGGAGGGGGAGCACCTTCTTTCTCCATCCTTTGGAGTAATGCATGCTTCTCCAGAAATCCCACTCCTGGCTTCAGCTGGCAGCACACACCAGCCTGCAAGCTCGATGGGAGTGCAGCTGGAGGTGATACCAGGTGTGTGTCCAGAGGGAAGTGCAACGCCTCTGCCTACCCACAGCTTCCCTCTGCCTGCCAACAGCAGTGCCACCCACACGTGGTGAATCTCTCTACACTTTTATAAAGGCACAGTGTTATCTACACAAGTATCATTCACCTATTTTCTCTTCTCCTAGCTGCAAACAATAATGAAGAGTTTGAAGCATAGCTACACTTGTCACCAACAGCACACCCCACTGAAGGACAAGCAAGCACACAGAGAGACCAGGTATCAAAAGCCATCAATATCTGAGCTTCTGGTAGGGCAGCCCAGTTTAAACAGAGAGTAAACTATTCAGTCAGATTCCTTCAACACATTTATACAATTGTGTTAGCATCGGAAAGCAGCAAGTAAACTCCCCAGAACCCAGCTTTTCCACATAGCTATTTAAAAGCTCCTCCACTTCCCTAAGTAGGATTTTCCTGATAGTTTTATATTTTGTGCTAAGCAGGAAAAAAGAAAAAAAAAAATCCCTGTTTTGAGACTATTATCCCACTCTTCCCAGGCCAACAAGTTACTAATATTTCCATGCTTTTTAGAGAACTAACCTGGTGAGCAGCCTTGGTCTGCGCAGACTTCCTCTCCCTGCACAAAGAGGCTCCGGCAAAGACGAAACTGAACTTACTCCCTCAGATGTTCTTATTGGCAGCCAGCAGTAAAAAACGTACAATGGGTGGGAGGTAACTTGAAAGGGGAGGTCAGGAGCAGTGCCCTGTCCTTACAACCACAGACTTTACATGTGCAGTACACAGTCATTTATTTTTCCTTTCCCCAGGATTAGTTACTCTTTTTCTAAAAAAATGTTTGCATATTTATTGTCTTATTCCCTTAACTTTGCCCACATGTTGTTGCTGCTCAGGGAAGGGCAGCTCTGAATTATATACTTTCATCAGGACAAACATTTAGGTTTTCATTTCTTAGAAAACACATCCCACATGGGGAGGCTTCCATAAAAATTAGGCTGATTCCCTAAGTGCTTGTCACAGGCCATGTAGCCCAGCCACTGTAAAATTAACTGAGCACTTAACATACACACATAAATATCCCTTTATGAGATACTAATATTTACAGTTTCTGCACTAACATGCCCCAAGCATGTAACCACTCATGCTCTGTGCAAGTCATTACAGTTTTGGATGCACTTCCACATTTTGTGGAGAATCTGCGGCACCAGGATAGCACTTTTTGTTTCCCAGCAGGATGCACAGAGCATGCAGATATCCCAGAGAGGGTCTGAGTGGCTGCCTTCTCAGGAGCAAGTCAATTTCAATGCATCCCATGGGAAGTGCTGATAGTGAGATTCTCTTCTCTCTCACCCTTATGAAGAATGGGGAAAGGAGAAGTTTGGGCTAAACTTCAATATGGCAGTTTTGTCAACAGGCTGGGATTTAGAGTGCTTTAAGTGAAGCATTTTATCAGTAGTGCTGCTGAGAAAACAGGAAGCCTGTGCCTTGAAATGCTTCCATTGGCTTCCAGCAGCTCAAAGTTTAACTGTGTCTGTCCCTGCTTTACAATGGGGCTGCCTGGCCACTCCCTGGCTGGATCACACACAGTTGGTGTTTTTTGTAAGAACATTGCCATAGGCTATGAAAACTGAGGTTTTCAAAAAGTTGTAGATCTTCAGCAGATTCTTCCTAGAGGAGGAGATGCTTGACATCCCACTGGCTGGCTGGATGAGGCTCATGGCCTAGGAGTCTTCTGGGGAGGAGGGAAACAGGAAGCTGAAATGCAGTAAGGTTTTTCAGGTGGTAAGAAGGAAAGGCTCCAGAGAGACCTCAGAGCATCTCCCAGTACCTAAAGGGAGCTACAAGAGAGCTGGAGAGGGACTTTTCACAAGGGCATGTAGTGACAGGGCAAGGGGGAATTGCTTTGAACTGGAGAAAGATAGGTTTAGATTATATTACAAAGAAATTCTTCATTGTTAGGGTGGTGAGGCACTGGAATAGTTGCCTAGAGAAGCTGTGGATGCCCCATTCCTGGAAGTGCTCAAGACCAGGTTGGATGGGGCTTTGAGAAATGTGGTCTAGTGGAAACCAACCCTGCCCACAGCATGGGGTTTGAAACTAGATGATCTTTAAAGTCCCTTCCAAACCAAGCTGTTCCATTTGTATTTCTAAGAAGACAATGGAAAAATTCCACTGAAATCAATACTCACCAATTTAACATGTACTACAGTAAATGTAATACTTAAGAAGATTCAAGAGCACAGATTAAAAAAAAACATCTCCCTAACATCTTTTAGCTTTCTCTGCAAAGAACAAAGTATGGATTACGCAGTCTACCACTGTATTTTATGGAGCGGTTACAACCAGAAACTCATTTATTCCAGTTTGGGCCACTCACACGTAAATGTCTGTGCCTGTTCTCTCTACCACTTATAAGAAGTTCAACCTGCAACTTCAAACACGACCACAAATGAGCAAAGCCACTTTCCTCAGCACGCTGCCTCATGCTATTTACACAAACTAAGGTGTCTCGAGTGTCCATGAGTCCCATTGGTGTGCAGGTCAGGGGGGCTGCCCTGCCAGGCTGCCAGGGTGCCTGGGGACCTCTCTACAAAACTCTGGTCCCACCAGTCCTTTCCAGAAACAGTGTAACAGTCTCAGGGTTCTGTTTCAGACATGGAGAAGGGCTTCTGAACCAGAAACTTCACCTTTTTTCTAAATATCTCCGCAGTTTCAATGGAAGAACATGTTACCCACAAACCTTGCTTCCTTCCCACAGCTTGAAATGGCTCAGGCAAAAGGGAAATTCCTGTAACAGTAAAAGCTGCAGGAGAATGGAGTTGAGTAAGTGCAAGGGGAAATTTTCACAGCCCTTAGAAATATAGCTGAGGGTCAGGCGCACATCTCACCAACACTGAAGCCACTGCTGTTGGTATAAGCAGAGAGCCGCTCTCATGTCTGCAAATCCTTCATCTCTCTCACTCCAGGGACACTGCACACAGTGCAGTGGAGAGGGTCTGCTTGGGTGGCTGATCAGACAGAAAATGATGCTGTGGCTGGGAGCATGCAGTGCTGTCTGGGCAAGGGGCCTGAACCCCCTATACCACAGGCATCCAAACATAAGGTTCAGCACACAGTGAAGAGCTCACAGCCAGGGCCAAAGGGTACCACCAGCTTCGCAGCAGCTCTTAGCTACAGCTGGTCAGACCTAAAAGTGGTTTCAAATCCCTCTACAATCGCATGCTGGCAGTGGTTTGTCACAAGACATTTCACATATCTTGTGTGAGAAAGACATCACGCATCTTCTGGCTGAGCTTCTGCTTGCTGTGGCTTGCTACCTTTCAGTGGTGCCACTCTTTCTTCAGGTCATTCAAAATTACAGGACAATGCTCTCTGGGAACCAAGATTTACCCCAGGAGTTCACAAGGTAAAAAACAACTGAAGTAAAAATCAACAAATTGACCTTCTTGTAACAAACAGACCAGTCCAACTAATACATTTTGTAGTCTGCTGCTTCATTAACTGCCTAACTCAAAAATTCACTGGGTTGCACCTGCACACAAGCAGAACTGCTAGAGGGTGCAAGTGCAGATCCTCCTGTACCCATCCTCATCCCCATCACCAGAGAGTGGTGGGAAGCAGGAGAACCTCAGCAGTTCAGCTGCTCTTGGGTCAGCTCCAGAGGCTTTCTGGAGTAAGCTGACCCATGGCTAGTTTCCAGCTTGGATATGTGCTCTGTGCCTTTTCTATGGCAGTTTTATCCCAAGCTGACAGCTTCTGCCAGAGCAATGAAGGGGATGATGCACATTCCCTTCTGCTGTCCCCTGTGTGGCACACATGGTGTCCTTGCTTCAACACCTGAGCAGGAGCTAAGTGAACAGCCACACAGGATGCATCATGAAGTTAATCCAGCATTAACCAAGGCATTGGCAGAAGGACATCCAACACACTTTGCAACAGTATTTGATGAATGAAAAGTTTTTTTTCTAATGTACTGATGTTATTTAGCAGAGTATGTTGTACTGTAGATTAAAAAGGGCCTTTACTACTTATTATTAATGATGTTTTTTAAGACAGATGGGAGAAGGTATTGAGACAGTTGAACCAGGTGAGATTATGTGCAAGATGGGGAAGCTGTATGGCTCCACACCTGCTGCATGTACATGAACACAAGTCCTCTTCAGAGGAGGGCTTTGCTCTTCCATGGCAGTCTCGTGACCCAACATGCTCACCCTCATGGAAGGGTAAGTTATAACCTCTAATGGAAGCTCCTCAGCTGTTTAACCTCCATTTTTCTGACTTAACATGGCATAAATAAATCAGCACTGAGCAGCTCGAATTCTTGAAGGCAATTTTTTGCCTCCCGCTTCCCCTCTTGCCACTGATTTCTCAAGCAAGCCTGGAGACAGCAGATACAACACTCGCTGCCTTTGCACCTGCCCCATGTGGACGGTTTCCCTGTGTGCATGTCCCAAGATCTCAGAGGACCCCATGCAGCACAGCAACCCATGGCTGTGCTGAGACATGGGAAGGAGTGAGAGAACACCTCCCCCATCCTACCCAGCACACGAGAAAAAACCCACCAGTAGTGGTCCCTAGGCGCTGCTGGCAGTGGTCCTGCTGTGGAGAGCACATCCATCAGATAAAGACACAACAAGGGAGGAAACTCTGTAGGTGCCAGAGTCGTGCTTGGGGTTGAGCAACCAAATGTTTATCACCTGTCACCTGGGAGAGGAGGCATGCACTGCACACCAGACCTTCAGCCTGCCCATTACCTAGCCAAGAGCAACCTCAGGCCCACCAGCTCCAGGGACAACCTGTGTGTACATGGCCTTGGCTCTCTGCCCTGGGTTTTCCTCTCAAGGAGGAAGGATGCAGGAAACTCCCATCCCTCATCTAACAGATACAGTCAAAGTCACACTTTACTGTGGTCTGCCAAATCCTTCTTTTACTGCCTTGCTGCACCCACTGTGCAGTGTCATGGATATGGAAGTGTGGGGGAAAAAGGGATCATGCCAACCCTAAGCAAATAAATTCAAGGTGCCATCCAGCAAGTGCTTAAAAGCACAACAGTAATGCACGTTATGATGTACATGAAGTCTGTGCTTTCCTCCATTTTCCTCTCAAGTACTTTTATTTCTGTTTATACATATTCCCTGAAAAAGTGATTAATAGCATAACAGAATTTGGGGAAAATAAGCTCTGCTGAAGCTGAAATATGTTTGACAAATATCTGGGTGTGCTTCAGCATGAGAGGCAACACAAAATGCACACAGGCTTTTCTACTAAGCATCCACCTAAGTGGTGTGGTTTCACAGTGTTGAAGTGAACAGTGGTTTCACCAGTGTTGAAGCTTCTCCCCAAAGCAGTCCCCTGGTGTTATGTCTGTGCTACTGCTGGCGAGGCTGAGCATTGAACATTAATAACAGGAAGATCAAATTATTTCCCTTCAATATCAAATCACAGAAGAATGTTTATGTTGGAAAATACCTCTAAGATCATTGAGTCCAACCACTAATGCAACACTGTCATGTTCACCACCATGTCCCCAAGTGCCACAACCTCACACCTTTTGAACGCTTCCAGGGATAGTGATTCCATCACTTCCCCGGGCAGCCTGCTCCAATGCGTGACCACCATTTCAGCAAAGGAATTTAGATCCAGTCTAAACCTCTCCTGGTGTAACTTGAGGCTGTTTCCTCTCCTCCAGTCACTTGTTACTTGGGAGAGGAAACCAACTCCCACCTGGCCACAAGGTCCTTTCAGAGAGCAGAGTTGTAGAAAGTGAGATACTTTATATCCAGAGCTGAACTCTTTGAATGCTTTGACACCAGTGCAGGAAAAAAACTAAGGTCCTGGGGAAGAAGGAAGCCACTGCTTTCCCCTACTGCTCTTACAACCTGTTATAGGCTTGGTTCTGTTCTTTATGCAGTTGATGCAACATATTTTATATTAGGTATGTTTTATTTATTTTATTTTGTATTAGGTAAATTTCCTTGTTATTGTACCTGTCACAGACAAGAAGCTCTGCAATTTAGAGGAACTGTGTTTTGCAGGTGTAAGAAGTCAGGGGTGGCTTTGGATTTCGTTTTGCATTAGGATGGGCATTTCCGCCCCATTATACAATTACAATTATAGCTGTATTGTTAGAAGCATTGAACTTGGCATGAACACTGTTCTTTTGTTGTTGGTTTCTCTTAAGTGTATTAGGCCTCTTTGTTCAGACAAAATCACTTCTGTAAAGCTGCCTGGAAGTGGTGGTTTTCTGATGGCTTTTTTTTTTTTAAACACCACCATCCAGGCAAAGAGAAATGCTGTAAAACCAATTAAGCTTTTTTTTTTCTATTTCCTTTGTAATTCTGGTACTGTATCTAGCACACTGTGTTAAAATTTGCTCTGGCCTTTTGCCTCCATCACAAAATGCAGGGAGGTGTTGCAGGAAAAGCAAAATCACCTCTTCAGCATATCAGGAGCCTTCAGCTAGTACCTAAACTTCTCATTATCCATGACCGGCTAAGATGCACATTTTTTTCTTGGCAGCTTTCTTCTGAAGATCAAACGGAGCCTCTCTCCTGGTATTTGCACAGTGAAGGGTTTAGAAATCAATTAATGGCCTTCTCCTAGTTTTTGCCAAAGTGGAAATAGAAAATGAGTGCCTTTTTTTTCTGGGTCATGTCATCAGTGGCTGCTGAGATGCCCGACCTACTGCCTTGGTGTTGCCAGGCTCCCTGGTAGCCAGACCGGCTGGCACAGGAGCTCCAGCTGTTTGCACAGCACAGCTCCTGCAGCACGTACTTGGGAACAGAGTGAGGGAAAACCCTGGCCCCCTCCCATTAACAGTGTCATATTTACGAAGAAATACACTAATAGCAGAACCCAGGCCAGAGTTTGCCTTGGCTGACCCTCCTCTGACGAGTCTTCTCCCTGGGAAAGGTGAGTGTGAGAGCTCCCGTGTGCCACTGTACAAAGCAGGCTTCTAAGGCAAAGATCCAGCCCCACCCTGCAGGTTTCCAATGCCTTGGCAACCTCTCCCTATATCCCTGCAGGAGTAGCACCCTTGCCTCTATAGGGCTAATCCTGGACAAAGAGTTGCTGTTGCTTTGATACACCCTTCTACAAAGGCAAAGGCTGATGTTGGTAGAGAGCTTTCTGTTTCACTGAGCAACTGGCAGTGTTTCAGTTTGCCACTGTTAGGCATATTTGACCTTCCTGCTGCCAGAAAAAAACACTTGTTATCTCAACATCCTGTGGAGGAATACTTGGAAAAGGAGGTGCGGGAGAAAGGCAACGGTAGTGGAGAAGAAACTTCCAGAGGATGTTGTTTAGTTCTGCAAAAGCACACCAATAAAAAGCTGACGCTTCAAGGCAGGAGTATTTGAAAACTTTAAGAAACTGTATCCAATTACAGCAGAGAGCATCTTAGTGAAGATTTGGAATAAAATACCTTGGGAATGAAGGGAGGAGATGTACATGTATCTGCCAGCAGATCCAAACAGGAAGGTTTTAGCCAGGAAGCAGCTTGGCCTTTATCTCTTTTGCACTTTAAAAATTGTTAATTTCTGTGTATTAATCACAAAATGCTCATGCAATTAACACCCCCAGTAACCTTCACCTCTTTTGCACTTTAAAAATTATTTATTTCCTTGTATTAATCATAAAATTTTCACGAATTTAATATGCTCTGTATTACAGCCTGGAACTTAAATCTTTCTGTTTTTCAGGCAATGAACCTAAAATACAGCTATGTCTTATCTGTGTAAAATTAAATTAAGATGAATTTGGAAAACTCCCACAGAAAACATAAAATTATTTTCAAGTTCCAGACATGAGGACTGTTTTGAAACTTTAATTTATTCTGTATTTAGCGACACCTTTTTCCTCCTCTCCTTTTAAGACAAACACTTGTGACAAGCAGTCATCAGACAAACACCAGAAGGTTCAAACACACTACAAAATGTGAGCTTTTCCCAAAACTGAGCTACTTAAAGACACTTCAGTATGTTAACAGATTAATAACTTTCGTCACCACCTCAGTAAAGCAACACTATTAGTACTGAGAAACCGATCCATACTAGTTACTCTACAAGACTTTTTAATTACTAGTAAAATGGCTAATAAACAAAGTTCAACTTCAAGTTGGATGCATCAAATTCTCCCTCTACAAAATGTAGCTATGTCACATAATGAAAAACCATAAGCTTCAGATCAGTTATTAAACTGCTTTTCTACAACTTAATACTTTCTCCACCCCAGAAATACAAACCCTATTTAAGAACAACAACTGCGTAAGGGCCATTCAGTTAGCCTGCACTTGGTATTTTTACTGTTTCTAGACACTCCCCTGAAACAAGTTTTTCCTGTAAGACTACAAATAAGACCGGTAGGCATGAGTCAAAACAAGCAGAATTAAAAAACAAAAATATGTCAACAGTTTGCACGAGGAATTGTAGCCCAGGGTTAACCACTGCTCACACACACTTGGCAACAGCTCTGGGCTGCTCTGTTTTTGTTTTCAGTCCTTAGTCTATGTTCAAATCACTCCTGACAAACAAGCTCAGCTCACTCTGTGCAGGCAACTTTGCAGAAGCCTGTCCTTTTCACATGGAAAGCACCTGCTGCAGCAATTTTCAGCAATTTTCTGCTCTTCAGCAAGAACAGAAAATCTTCTTAAATACTTCTCTATTGACTCCTTACTGCAGACCTCACACACTCAGAGTCCTGACTGTTTCCAGACATCCCAGAAGAAAAACAGTTATTGCAACTCTTCCATGCAGCAAGCTCCAACTCAAACTGAAAATTACCTTTGTAATAAACCAGACCATCAAACATGTACAGCCAGATTTTATTTACATCCAGAAATGATTTTGCATTTTTACCCGTCCTGTCACTAAGAGACACCCGCTTCATATAAAATCTTGGGTTCACAGTCTCCAGAATCTGACAGAAGTTTGCTGCTACTTCACAGGATCAGCAGAGCAGCTTCACTTTTTGGAGCTTCTATGCAGACTGAAGTTATTCCCAGATAACCAAAACTTCCATTGTAGAACTATCTCAATTGCATGATTTCAGAAACAAGACTGTTTCCACCAGCTTTTATAAATAAACAATATAAAGCAGCTATATTTCTATTAAAAGTGTTTTCCTTCTTACAATACTTACACTTCAGTTAGACTAAAATATCAGTATAGCGATTTCAACTACCTGTTCTCTGAAGGCTCTTCTACATTTAAGTCTTTTCATTTCCACATATTTCCAAGCACAATCCCTATGAATAGCAGAATTCCTACAGTACGATTTGAAGCAAATTTTTTCCAACAGTCTTCGGGCTTGTCTATGTCCAAAGTGTAAATCTGCAAAAGCGCAGTAAACATCAGAGGATTATTATTCTACAGACTCATAAATATCTGACACATCACAAAATTATCTGCAACTTCAAAAAAGTATTCTTAAGCTTTAAAGTCTACCCTTAACTCCACAAGAAACAGGAATACTCTGTGTTTAAAATTTTTTTTTGCATAACTGGCACCTGTGTTTGACAGATTTTTTTCAACATACAGCAGAAAAGTCAAGGATCTCACACGAACATGATTCCCAGATCATCTCCATGGAAGACTATATAAACAGCCCAGTTAGTGGTGTGTCTGGTTTGATATTTAAAAGTGCAAAAATATCTGGGCATGTAAATAAGTCTCTTTGAGATCTTCCTCAGTAGGTTGCCACCTAATTCTTCAATGTAACTTTAAATAAAAATGAATGCAATTTTCCATCTCTGCTGCAAGGTGGTGTTCCATGTTTCAGTAGAGACGAGGCACTGGAGAGCCAGCAGCCAACCAGAGCAAGTGCCAGGCCCTGCCTTGCCACACAGGGCTAGTTTCAGTCCAGCTGCTCTTAGCAAAGTTCATGCAGTTCCCTTCCAAACGGGAACCAGGACACCTGCAATAGCAGCCAGAAGCGAGGCCTGGCTTACCCACACGGCAGCTCTCTGCTGTAAGTCACATCTAAAAGTGAAAAAACAAAACAAAACAAAAAAAAACCCCAATTCACAAGGTATAGCAAGACCAAGTTTACTGAAAAATATTCCCAAAACTAAAATTTGGTGCAAACGTCTTGAGAACAATAACAAGAGGAAATGCTGAACAAAATGAGTGAAAGCATTAACAAAGAAGTCCCTAAAACCTCAAACCTTGCACTTCAACCTTTGAAAAAATTAAAACAGAAAGTATTTGACTGAAAGAAGTGAAACCTTCCCCAGGGAATCTGCTTCATTTGTGGTTGTAGAGAGAAATCAGGGCTGGGTCTTGGTCAAATAATCAAAAACACTCTTCACAAGCTTTTAAAATATAATGTGATCCACACCCCTAAGAACCTGTCAGCTCCTCAGACACCAGGAACGTGAAACACTGAAATGGCAAATTAAACTAAATAGCAGGCAAGCTATTCTTTCAGATACACAAGGAAAGTAGAAGATGTTATTTTTCTATTGGTGCACCTCTTGCGAGGGATATAATTTGACATCATCATGACCAAAATTCTTCTGCATCAGGCAAAAATTCAGCGAATCAAGGACATTTTGGAAATCCTGGTCCTCAAGCATCTTACTCAATTTTCTAAACTCAGTTAAGGACACAATCAGAAATCTTGAACAAGAAGATACGCATAAAAATGTTTAAGCAGGACTAATATTAAAATAATTCCTCAAAAAGAAGCTACCCTGTGGTACACAGAACAGTTCTGCTCTTATGACTTTGGCAGTCCACACAACTGTGAATTCTCCATCATTTACATTCATTAGTCTGCATCCTCACTTATAAAGATCCTTAAAAGCGGTTTCCATTCATGACAAAACTACAGTGTAAAGGTGCTCTGACACTTCAAACTGTAAATGATCATGCAGTGGACCTAGTATTCTTTCTCTCATACATTTCCAAGCACAGTCACTACGAAAACAGTGGCTGAGTGCCAGACTACATCACCACAAGAATTCTCTTACTCAGTGATATGTTTAATATTCATTACCTGCACGAGCCCCACCCAATAAAATGCAACACTACGATCAATGTGCTTCATAAAAAGTTCCACATTACCACAGATTTAACCGCTCAGACTAGCAATGGTTTTACTACCTGCAATACGCAAACCTCTGCCACCATCTACCTATCAAGACCAGCAATTAATTTTTGAATAGACTGACTTGTCACTTACTAAAAGACTGTGTAACACAGTTGTTAGGATTCAGAAAGAACAAGATAACAAGATCCCATCTGCATCCTTTACTGACAAAGCTAATTTCTTTCTTTCTGTTATTCATAAAAATTTCTAAATGAATGCAACTACAAGACTGAACTGGATTGCTCTCTGCCATAAAGAGATCTCTTTAGAACTGTCAATTAATACAAAATTATGTTAGCATCTGCTATTATGTGTGCCAGACACCGCAAGAGCTGAATCAGAACAGTCAACACCACAGTATTTTGCAGTACATTGAGGTGGATCTAGCAGCAGCTGCTGCTGGCAGTGAGGAGAAAACCCCTTCCTCGAGATCACAGCTTAATGTGTGGCAATTCTGTTGTTTACGAACAGACTGAAACTCAGTGCTCCACTGTTTGTGGCCAAGACTGAAGGTCTCCTCAACCAAAAGGTCTGCAAAAGGTAGTTAAGAAGACCAAGCTTATAGTCAGAAGACCTTAGTTCTCTTTACAGGAACTGCTTTTCATGGGTAGCTCATTAATTGATGGGGGCCCTCTGATTTCTTAGTAAGAACTTCCACATGGAAACAGTATGAATAAATCCATCAAACCTGGTGTGCTAGGTGAGCCCCTACGGCAGCCACAGCCGAGTAATATGGGAAGGTTTGGTTGCAATTCATCCCTGCAACGCACAAACTCAGGAGCATGGCCAGGCTGAAGCCACTGAGCCACTGCTTCGTGTCCTCCTTGAACTGCAAGGCAGTTGACTTCACACCGATCATGATATCATCCCTCTTATCCTGGAATGAAAAGATGAATTACCACTAAATCCATAATCCAGTGCCACTTCATAAGAAAAATAAAAATGAGGAACTTGCCTAAATTTTCAATGCTTCTTACTAGGAACTCAATTTAAGGGCAGTTGTAGGTCCCCACATTAAAATTTAAACTAGAAGGTTGGTCTTAGAGCTGCTTCAGCAGCCAGGAGTTAATACCAGTGTCGAAGTTATTTACACAATACAAAAGCGTAAGAGCACAAAGGGCATTGTATTTAAATCTTTCCACCTGACTTGTAAAACCTTGGCAAACAGCAACAAAACATTGAAGGGCTGAGACTTCTTTGGTGCTGTTTCAGCTCAGCTGAGGGTGAAAAACTGCAAGAGGTCAGTTCTGCTGTTTGACAACAAATTTGAAAATGAAACACACAAACTTGTGTGTTTAAACACAGGTATCTGGAATGTTTCACTGTTACTCTACCTGATGTGCATAAATGGTGTCATACACCAGTGTCCACATGACTCCAGCAAAGTACAAGGGCAAACACACAGACCACTCACATGACCCTTTGACGGCAGACCAGCCAAGAAGGGCTCCCCAATTAAATGTAAGTCCTAAAAACATTAAGAGAATTTAAAAAAAGAAGTTACAAGAATGCCAGGAGCAATTAAACACAATTTATTTGAGAGTGTATCATATCAGCAGCCTTTTGTATAATACCAACATCTCTATTTTTCTACCACTTATTTTCAGGCAGGTAATAAATATAAATAATTTGACATTAAATACTCTGGACATGCAAGAAAAAATACATATGCCACACATTCTTCCCTGATTTGAATTTGACTTCATTAGTGTAGGGAAACATTTGCACAGAACTATTCCAGAACAGGTCTGAAGGTAAAATGCTCAGGTGTCAGTGTGACAAAACATGTCAGCATAACTGGCTGCAAAACAGTACATAGCAGCCAACTATGGTACTTCTAGGCTGAAAATGACAATTTTGGTAAAAAAAACCCCTTAAGATAGCTAGAATACGAGAGCCAATATACACAGGTATGTTTTAGTAGCTCAATCTAAAACACAAGCACCATCAGTATCTGTTCAGGAGTTATTTTAGAAGCTGAAGACTGAAATGCTGTACATACAAATCTGTATTTAAGAAGAGTTTTGAAATAACCTCAAAACTATAGCTTATTCTCAAATGACAAATATTTATTTCCACCCTACTCTTCTACCTCCTATCACTCCATCAAAACAAGGAACTGATTTCTAGCAAAAAAAACCAAAACCAAAAACAACAACAACAACAACCAACAAAAAACCTCAAAGCCACACATCAACTCTGATGCCTGTCATAAATTAAGAAGCTTGTGGCACAACAGAGCTTTGTCTGTAAGGTATTTCTATTGTGATATAAAGTTATAAAAAGTCAGATTGCTAAAGCTCAAGTACTACTTTGTAAAACATTCCAAAAAATACAGCTGAAATAAAAAAAAATAGAAAAAAATCTTTCCATCTCACCCAAAACTAGCTGTGGCCAGTATGTTATTCTCTTCATCAGAGGGTAGGTGATCACAAGGGATAAAGAGGCTGCTCCCAGAATGATACTGTAAAAAACACCAAGAGGATTATTGTTTGCCAGGCTAAAGATCAGTAGATGTAGTGCAGCATCGCAGGAGCCATACACGGTACTGACCTAATTATTTTCCTTTCAATTACAATTCCATGACTAAAAACCTCCTCCCTCTGACCCTAACACCTTTTCTAATCAAAATCTCTGTGCTTAACTCAGGACCCAGAACCAGACTTTAAAAACCAAAAAATAACTCATACATTACCTGTAGTAATTCAGACACAGAAGCACACAAAGCGCCAGACTGAGCTGTCCCCCAAGAAAAACCAAGCACTGGAAAGTGGAGATATCTCCAGCTGCCAGGGGTCTGCTTGCTGTCCTTGCAACCTAAAAAATGTAAATAATATTACCATCAGGTACATCTGTAACTGATGGGCAATTTACAATGTTTGTTCCCTATTTTCTGAAGAGAAATTAAAAGGTCCTAATTCTGTGGTTTACTTTTGTTTCTCTCTAATGGCATTTTCAGAATCAGTCCCATTGATGTGGAGTTAATAGCTGTGAAAAGACATTTAATCCTAGCTGGGATACAGTGGAGTTAAGAAACTCTGTCTGGAACAAGAAATCATACAAGGTAAACTGAAGAAAGAAACAAGTCTCAGAAAAAAGTCAAAATAAATGAATGGTGAGTTACTTGCCAAAGGTGACCAATGCCAAAAAAACCTCCAAATGACTGAATTTCACCTCAACATGAGGAAGAACTTCTCTACACTGAGGGTTGGCAGAGCACCAGAACAGGCTGCCCAGGGAAGTCATGGAGTCTCCCTCTCTGGAGACATTCCAAACCCCACTTGGACGTGTTCCTGTGTCACCTGCTCCAGGTGACTCTGCCTTGGCAGGGGTTGGACTGGATGATCTCCAGAGGTCCGCTCGAACCCCAACAATTTCACGAAATTGTGCATGTTGAAGAAAATGGTGTCAAGTCTATTCAATGAGGTTCAAAAGCCAACTTTTTACAGAATATTCTGTACATAAAAAGTATCTTGCCTATGCTTGAATAATGTGAATTTAAATGAACTCTTTTAGCTTGATGTTAACAACCTGCCATCAGATTGTTAACATCAAATACTGCTTTTGGAGTTTAAACATGCACTTAACATACTTGTGACCAATTCCACTGCAATGAAATATGGGATGTTTTGCTTAAAGAAAA
This sequence comes from Irena cyanogastra, assembly GCA_013397155.1. NCBI lineage: Eukaryota > Metazoa > Chordata > Aves > Passeriformes > Irenidae > Irena > Irena cyanogastra. The sequence goes on along the minus strand of VWZV01015321.1, from coordinate 250,864 downwards.
CATGTCCCAAATAATCAGTAACACAAAATCTAAACCCCAAACCACCATCACCTACACCAGCCAACATCCTGCTGTTGGCCTGGCCTCTCTGCCACCTATGTCGAATGCAGCCTTTTAAGGTACCCCAGCAAAAGCTGTGAAGGCAATTTTTAAAACTTTCCATCTGATCACATCACATAATACATAAATTAAATCATTATATTGAAATTCCCTCTTACTTATCACATCCCCACATCAAACCTGTTTAGCATATGTAGTTGTTAACACCTTCCAAACTCTAAACCATCCAAAGCCGCCATAAACTCCATCCTGATTCCCTGCCTTCCCAACAGCACAAATACAAGTGCCATACTAACAACTTCACATACTGGATTGGCACGTTATTCTGTGTCTTGCAGGGCCGAAACCCAAACTCCAAAACCACAGAAGCAATACAGGAACAAAAAACAAGAGGAGCAAACAGTGACGCATCACCAAGATGTTCCCCTCCAAGCCTGCACCTGTACACATTTCAAAATCTGACACTGGGCACTGCCTTTTGGTTATTTCCCTCTTCTGAACAAATGGGAAATGATAAATGAAAACACACAACATAACAGAAAGGAATTAGCTCAGGGTTGGGCATGATACTCTGAACAGCCAAAATTAACAATAGAACAATACAAGGGAACACTGCTCCTAAAATTAAGGGGAAAAAAGTCATTCTTGGATAGATTGTCACTAGCAAGTGTAGCAAAAAAAGTGTTACTTGGTTTGTTCTGTCCTGCAAAACAAGGTTGAGAAATAAACTTGTTCAAGTATTGCCTACAGCTGACAACAGAGGTGAGTATTCTAGAAGACTTATTACAGCCCTGGACAGAGAAACGTTATATGAAATAAAATACTTTCTACTATTTTTGGAGGAAATGTAGACAAATTGTGTGCATCTCAGACAGAAATATGGAGGCATTCCTGAACCTGGAGCCTGCCCTCAGCAAGGAATCACTGGTGATTTTCATGTACATCAGTGCCTTCAGAATCCTTGGTGCCTGGCTGAGAAAAAACAGCATCTGTTAAGTGGAGTCTCCCTCCCTGGAGACACTTGAAACCCACTTAGGTGCGCTCCTGTGTAACCTGCTCTAGGTAAGTTAGCCTTGGCAAGGGGGTTGAACTAGACCCCGAAGTCCCTTCCAACCCCAAAACTTCTGTTGATTCTGTGGTGATGGAGATGAGTAGGCATGTGCTTGGTTCACTGAATCACAGAAAGGCTTGGGTTGGAAGTGGACCTTAAAGATCACGTCATTCCAGTCCTCGTGTTGTGGGCAGGGACACTTTTCACTAGACCAGGTTACTCTCAGCCCCATCCAACTTGGCCCTGAACACTTCCAGGGATGGGCCACCTAAAACTTCTCTGGGCAACCTGTTCCAATACCTCACCATCCTCAGTGAAGAATTTCTTCCTAATATCTAATTTAAACCTACTCTTTCAATTTTAAGCCATGCCCCCTTGTCCTGTCACTGCACGCTCGTGTAGCCTTGCCCCATGGTTCACTACCTGTCTGTCATAGTCGCGGTCCCACATGTCATTGATGGTGCAGCCGGCCCCTCGCATGAGCACGGCTCCCACGCCGAACAGGGACAGCATGTGCCAGTCCGGGAGGCAGCCGGGCGCGGCCGCTAGCCCGATGCTCCAGGTACACGGCAGGTACAGCAGCCACGTCCCTGCGGGGAGACAAAACCCGTGGGCGCGCTCAGCGGGGAACGGGAGGCCACGGGGAGCATGGGGCCCCGACCCTCCCCGCCGCGCTCACCGGCGGGCTGGTGCAGCCGCATGAGCCGCAGGTAGGGCCGCAGCGGGGCCGGCGCGGCCCGCACCAGCTCGGCCGCCGAGAAGCTGCGCGGCCCCAGGGGTAGGGGGGCGGCGGCGGCGGCGGCGGCGACGAGGGGCGCGCGGGCGGCGCGGAGCCCGAGGCTGCCCCAGCACAGCCGAGCCAGCAGCACCGCCGCCATCTTATCGCCGCCCCGCAGCCCGCGGGACGGCGTCACGAGACGCTGCGCATGCGCGGTGCTCTCAGGCGCCCCGCGCCGCGGCTGAGGCAGAGTGGAGGATGGAATCGGGGTGTCTTCAGTGGAATTCTCGTCCGCGAAACTTAACGTGATCGTTCTTAACATTCGTGACATCTCCAAGACCTTTCCTCACTGTAGTTAATAAAAAAAATCATATTTCCTATGTGACCTTTGTATCTCTTTTCCTCGCTCACTGAGTTCTCCCACCATCTGTGTGAGGGACTGAAATGCTGAAAGCTTGCAACAATCAGCAAGTTGCAAAAGCAGCACGCGCTCGGCTGAGGCCAGCTTTGCGCTCCCCGAGCTGGAGGGGTGGAGGAGAGGGCTTAAGGTGTGTGCGTTGGGAAACTTCAGACCTGCATAAAAGCAGCCCGGATTGCCACCACAAACCCGCCTTTGCTTAACGAGNAAGACTTATTACAGCCCTGGACAGAGAAACGTTATATGAAATAAAATACTTTCTACTATTTTTGGAGGAAATGTAGACAAATTGTGTGCATCTCAGACAGAAATATGGAGGCATTCCTGAACCTGGAGCCTGCCCTCAGCAAGGAATCACTGGTGATTTTCATGTACATCAGTGCCTTCAGAATCCTTGGTGCCTGGCTGAGAAAAAACAGCATCTGTTAAGTGGAGTCTCCCTCCCTGGAGACACTTGAAACCCACTTAGGTGCGCTCCTGTGTAACCTGCTCTAGGTAAGTTAGCCTTGGCAAGGGGGTTGAACTAGACCCCGAAGTCCCTTCCAACCCCAAAACTTCTGTTGATTCTGTGGTGATGGAGATGAGTAGGCATGTGCTTGGTTCACTGAATCACAGAAAGGCTTGGGTTGGAAGTGGACCTTAAAGATCACGTCATTCCAGTCCTCGTGTTGTGGGCAGGGACACTTTTCACTAGACCAGGTTACTCTCAGCCCCATCCAACTTGGCCCTGAACACTTCCAGGGATGGGCCACCTAAAACTTCTCTGGGCAACCTGTTCCAATACCTCACCATCCTCAGTGAAGAATTTCTTCCTAATATCTAATTTAAACCTACTCTTTCAATTTTAAGCCATGCCCCCTTGTCCTGTCACTGCACGCTCGTGTAGCCTTGCCCCATGGTTCACTACCTGTCTGTCATAGTCGCGGTCCCACATGTCATTGATGGTGCAGCCGGCCCCTCGCATGAGCACGGCTCCCACGCCGAACAGGGACAGCATGTGCCAGTCCGGGAGGCAGCCGGGCGCGGCCGCTAGCCCGATGCTCCAGGTACACGGCAGGTACAGCAGCCACGTCCCTGCGGGGAGACAAAACCCGTGGGCGCGCTCAGCGGGGAACGGGAGGCCACGGGGAGCATGGGGCCCCGACCCTCCCCGCCGCGCTCACCGGCGGGCTGGTGCAGCCGCATGAGCCGCAGGTAGGGCCGCAGCGGGGCCGGCGCGGCCCGCACCAGCTCGGCCGCCGAGAAGCTGCGCGGCCCCAGGGGTAGGGGGGCGGCGGCGGCGGCGGCGGCGACGAGGGGCGCGCGGGCGGCGCGGAGCCCGAGGCTGCCCCAGCACAGCCGAGCCAGCAGCACCGCCGCCATCTTATCGCCGCCCCGCAGCCCGCGGGACGGCGTCACGAGACGCTGCGCATGCGCGGTGCTCTCAGGCGCCCCGCGCCGCGGCTGAGGCAGAGTGGAGGATGGAATCGGGGTGTCTTCAGTGGAATTCTCGTCCGCGAAACTTAACGTGATCGTTCTTAACATTCGTGACATCTCCAAGACCTTTCCTCACTGTAGTTAATAAAAAAAATCATATTTCCTATGTGACCTTTGTATCTCTTTTCCTCGCTCACTGAGTTCTCCCACCATCTGTGTGAGGGACTGAAATGCTGAAAGCTTGCAACAATCAGCAAGTTGCAAAAGCAGCACGCGCTCGGCTGAGGCCAGCTTTGCGCTCCCCGAGCTGGAGGGGTGGAGGAGAGGGCTTAAGGTGTGTGCGTTGGGAAACTTCAGACCTGCATAAAAGCAGCCCGGATTGCCACCACAAACCCGCCTTTGCTTAACGAGAGGGGAGGTACCTGGACATTCCCATCTCAACCAGATTGTGTATTAACCCATTGAACTTCATGTTTCAGGGGCTTCCCCCACCCATGATAGATCGAGACTGCCGTTATCACACATGAAAATTCAATGCATCAGTCAAGTGTTGCTGGGTCAACAGGTGGTGTTATTTGTGCAGAAAAATTCACAGCACGATAGGTTTATGTCCAAAAAGGAGACAGAGAAGTCCTCTGACTTCATTCGAATAAAGGGAGAGGCCATGGGGCATTACCCTGGCGTCTCTCAAGTTGTTGGAGGACATAGTTTCCTTTTAATCCTATTTTCCTGGCCGCATGACCCTCTTCCTTTCCCCATTGACTGAGGTACTTGAGAGGTACAGGCTGCCCGAATCACCTAACACATATCTCCTTCTAATATGTACAACACCCCTCCCCCCAACCCTTTCTTTGTATCTCTAAGTCCAGGAATTTAACATGGCCTTAGATGAGCAAGTCTCTGTCAATTAGTAACATTCCTCTGAAATTTATGGTTACTCCCGTTGCTTCTTTCACCTATCAGTATCTAGCTTTTCCTACAGGCAGACTCAGTTTGTTTGTAAAGACACATTCTTCTCATTCCTTTCATATCTTTCCACTATCTTGTCCTTTCTCTTTCTTATATTTTTTCTTAAGTTATACTTTTCTATGGTTGTATTTCTATAGATAATAACTGAAACAGCTGCATACCTCCTTCCCATCATTCTAAACTAAACCTGCTGTATATAAACATTAGTCATTCAAGTGTCATTTTACTTATCCACCCCGAGGGACCCATTTATAAGAACCTCAGTTACCTCACCTTCAGGGTCGTAACATGACTTACGAGTTGCTGCACAAACCAGAGAGCAGAGGACAGAACCATAAAACCTTTGCTTTGCATGTAGCGATTTCAGTGTCTAAATGTCCTCAGATCTGCTGCTGAAAGTTTCCTTGGAGAGTTCATTGTCCCTGTAGAGTATAAATTTTTTTGCATTACACATTTCCTTCAGCTTGAATGACTCAAACTGGTAGAAAACAATGGAAACCATTTTGAACTTTAATTTCCCAAGATGCTGACTAGCAGGAGGAAGTGAAATACGAATGCAATGGAGAAGTGACTTTAATGTTTTGCCAGTGTTTTGGCATTGTTTTATTGTTTTAATGAGCAGTACTCCACAGCAGTAAAACTATTTGCACAGGACCATAAAGGAAATTGTTGCTCAACTCTGATGAAGAATAACTAATAATCTAGGCTCCATTTCACATTGATAAGGTCATTGTGGGCTTTATTCAGATACAGACAAGTACCTGAGGTGTGTTTGAATAGTGAGTCCTGGCAATGAATCCTCACACCTCTCTGCCTGCCATGTGTGTAGGAACATGGATGCTCTGATGGTCATCAGGTAGATGTCTTCTATAGACACTGCTTTGGGGTTTTTTTATGTGTGACATGGCAAGGAAACTGTGGACTGTCTGCAGAAAATTTTTAAGGAGATCATGGAAGTAGAGCAGAAAAACAAACTTTTACAAAGTAAACTTTTACAGTTACTGCCACTGTATATACATTCATAATAAAGTGGCCTGGTCCTTCAGTGAAAGATAATCTAGGAAATAGCTCATTTCAGATTGATAAAGCCCAGCTGTCTTGTTTAGCTGAATCTGAGTTGATGGTCAAAATGTCCCTGACTCTAAGGAGGTGATGAGTTTCCTTATTTTCACATACGCCGAATGATCCCCTGTACCAAAGTGTGATTGCAACTTACCCCACTTTCCAGGAACTGATTTACAGTCAATTCAGTGCGAGTAATGTGACCACCTCCTGAGTCAAAAGGGCAAAAGTTAATTGGAATGAGTGTGAAATATGATTCTTCCTGTTCTCAAATAAATGTGCACACCCCTCTTCCATCGCCCCAAGGTTTACAACATTCACAGAGGAACAAAAGCCCCAGAGATAAGGGTGGGGCAGGCATTGGTCCTGTGAAGGTGATGTTCATGTCTGTTTCAGACCATAGCTTCCTTGGAGCGCTGAGATCCAGCATCTTTTCCATTCCTTGCACTTATGTCCCTCTTGCTCTGCTTGTATAGAACTAACAGTAGCTATTAACTTGATGTGCAACACTTTGTAAAGAGAGACGTGGTTACTGAGCTGTAAATCAAACCTCTCCACCACACCACGAAGAATAGGGCTCAGAGAGGAGACATGGTTGGCAGCAGCTGTCATTTGCATGTGCAAACATCCCCAGGGCCCCTCCTGGCAGTTCCTGTGTGCCAGTCACGAGCACATGTATCGGGTCTGAGTCACATTGGGTGGAGGGCTTCTGAACTGGAGGGCAAACACAATTGAAACACACCAACCTGTGTAGGATTTCCTTCATTTTTGTGTACTTGGGTACTCTTGTTGATAAGAAAAAGAAACATGGGTAGTTACGACCAAAAGAAAAGTAGGGAGTGTCCTGGTATCAGCATGTCAAAAAGGAGTCTTAAAAAAAAGAAGATTGACAAAAGTTGGTATAAATCACTTTAATTAAAATCTTCAAATACCAAACTCACAAGCATCGGAATAAACAAAATTTTTAGAAAAGTTCTAAAAAGAGGCTACCAGGCAAATAATAGCTTTGATGTTTTAGTTGCAACTTACATTTTTAAAATAATAATAATATATTATTTATATTATATAATATATTATTTACTTTTTGTTGACTTTCAATCTTACACTCTCTTTACTTCTGTTGTGGAACTTAGATAATGTAAACAAACTCAGCCTTCCTCATTTCTGATCTATGTTATCCCCTGATATATAACCCTTCATAGAATGCATCTGCTCTGTGGACGCACACACTCCTTTGATACACTGAACTCAAGTATAACTTTTTAGTGTGCAGGTTTTCATCACAGCTACAAAAGTACATCAGTTTTGAAAGTCCTCTCATTAAAAAAGGTTCCCTGTCCTGCGTTAAACCCCACGTAGCTGGTAGCATCTTTTTAAAGCTTAAAAAGGGAAATACAGTAGGGTGGGGTTTTTCTTCCCTGCTGTGCTCATAAATATATTATAAGGCATTGAGTGTGGTGTGGTTACATAACTCCAAGCAAAGTAGATACAAATAAATATATGCAGAAGGCCACAGCTACTGTCCAAGTCTTTTTGTTGCCCTGGGGACCAGCAGCCTGTGTGCCACAGGGAGCTATTGCTGTCACAGCCAACTGCAGCAGGGTGTGCATGGGGAAGGCACAACTGGGGAGAAGAGCCACCACCAACATAGATTTCTGTCCAAAATTGCTGTTTTCCCAGTAGGAAGGATGTCAGCCTACCTAGGCAGCTCTGTCCCCAGGATGCTCTATAGCAACTGATGTCCCTCTGGTGGTTGAGGGGTGAGTGGTTTCCTCAGCCTCTTTCCCATCCCATTTCCACGAGGACAGAAGAGACCTGAGTGCATTAGGGAGTGTAAAGCGGAGAGAGCTAGAGAGCTTTACCTGTGTATAGGTTCAGGAAAGTCCTTTCCAGCTGAACTGCCTGCAGGGTGGTACAGGTTGAGGAGTCAAGAGCACTCACTGTGCAGCCCCCTGAGCACAGAGGGTTATTCCCAGGGCCTGGTGGGCTCCTCTCCTTTCCTTGCAGGAAAGAAGTGTGTGAGGGTGGAGGTCGACCACCCTACAGGAACAGCCTGTGTTTCCTGCATCAACAACTTGCCTTTGGAAAGCACAGAGCCACAGCTCCATCTTGTGACTTAACACTCTTAGCTTGAGAAAATGTGTGTTGTTCCCCAAATCTGATAGAGGGTCTGGTCTCTCTGCAACGCCTTTTCACTTGCAAGCACCCTTACCTTAGTTTGCTTTGGGTGTCCACACTTTCCACTCCAAGATACACTCAAAAACCACAACTCCCTCTCAGGCTTCCCCACATGGTGCAAGGTCACAACTGTACACCTCAAATAAAATCTCTGCTCATCCTTTCTGAAAGCAAGCTTTTGAAGAAGCTGCTTTAGGAGCTGCACTTGCAGAAATGAGAGGGAGAGGGGAGGTTGCAGTGCCTGGGCTGGCAGAGCCCCAAGCAGTGTGAGAAGCTCCCTGCATGGAGAGGGGTTCCATGCTCAAGCACAGTGACAGGCTGGATCAAGAGCAAAACCAACCCCTGTCTGGTCTTGTTCTACCTGGATAAATGTCCTGGAATCTTTCTTGTACCAGTTACTCAGTGGGACATTATGTCTTCCCCAGCACACAGTTGGACTAGTGCTGCAACATTTGCATCCCTTACTGGAATTAAATCCCATGGTAGAAATGTGAATTTCTAGGATTAGAATTCCCTACTACCCAAATTCTTTACATTTATCCTGAGTGTGTGTGTTGACCACTTAAATGCAAGCAATAGCTTTGGCATTTTTGATAACATAAAAGCCATAGGAGAAGGCTGGAAGGCCAAGCAGGCTGCCGGGACCAAGGGGCTTTTCCAGAAGCTCTGGCAGTGTTTCATCATCCAGCATCCGTAGCACACGGCCATTCAGCTCAATAGACCTGGAGAGGGACAGAGAGACTGTTTGGGCAGCTGTGCTCTGTTTGCCATCAAGCAAAAACTGCTCTGGGCCTGAGTGTAAACATTAACTCAGCCCAACGCCAAACTAAACTTCCCTTGAATATGTGTCTACACACATGCACACAGATATCTGCAGCACTCCCACTGCAAGGACTCCTTCAGAGTGGTAGCACAAGCACATTAAAAAGTGCGTTTATTTATCTTCCAGTGAGGTCAACAGCTAAACAGGCTTTGAAAAGTACAAATTTTAATTTCTTTTTCTCCTGAAAATATTAATATTCTTTTGTACCCACAGAGCAGATCCTTTCCCTGTGGATGCACTAACAATGACAACAAAAAGACCCCACCCACATACAAAAGCTTGAACATGTTGCTGTTAATCAGGACCCAGCACTTGGGAAAGCAACACACCTGTGCTTGTGCAGGAAAAAAAAATCAAAACAGGGCTTTAGCAGCTGGTCCAGAACACTGATGCCTGCTAGAATAAACTTCCAAATTAACATCAAGTAGATGTTCTTATAACTTAGCAAGCTTTCAGCAGCCTAAGTTTAGGAGAACTGATTTAACAGAAGGCAGATCTTACTGAAAAAAGCCCAGATGACTGAATGGTAACCTCTTCTTTCCCATTGTAAATTGAATAAGGTGAGGTTTTAAAGACCATCTAGGCCTACTCACAGTCTTTTTCTACAGGGACTGTAGGAATTGCAACTTACCTGGAAAGAATATTCTCTTTTCCATGAGGCAGTAAGAGGTATTGATCCACATGCTTGCTTGATAGGTAATCTGGTAGCTCCAAATGTTGGGTAACGTTGTAGAGGTTTAAGGCAAACAGTGTCACATCCCCTTCTCTGTACTTTGGGCTGCAAGGCAAGAGAAGGTAATGGTAGGGATCAGAATAATGTGTGATGTTGCACTGTCCCAAATGGCATGTGTTGGCCCAGGGGTGGCCACAGGCTCAGTTTCCAGGATATTTTGTCCTTTCTGGAGGCTTACTTGAGGCTGTTTGTGCAGTGGAGGTAGACACGGAGCTTCCTCTTGTCAGCTCCTGCCAGGCCAACCTGCAACACCTTGGTACCCACCAGCTTCTTGTAGAGCAGTGAGAGCCAGTAGTCCTGGGAGGCACAAAAATACATGGAAACATTTGTGGATGTGCCAGGTGCTCCACACAGTGCTTAATCTAATCTTCATTTTGAAGCTTATTTCAAGGGGTTTTCCCCCATAGCTTTTTGCTTTACCAAGCTTTTCACCACATCTACTTAAATTCACACAATCACCATAGCTGAAATGGAAGCCCTGCCTGTGAGCAGCTGTACCTAGAAGGTACCTCAGAGACATTTCCCCCTTCATATGCAACTCTCAGAGCTGTGTCAGGGGGAGATTGCACTTTGGAAATGCCCTTCTGCAGGGTACAGAGAACCTCGAGGCTGAATGCAGGGGCATGAGCTGCCCTTCCTGCAGGAAAGCTTGTACCTAAGGCACAGGTGCAACACCAGGAAGAAGCTCCTAAACTTTAACCCCTTTCATTAACATTGTACTTTTGAGCAGGTATCAGGATTGATTTCTGAACCCGAGTCACAAGTGCATCCTCTGACACTCCAGGAGGATGCCTCAGAGCAGGGTGACACCCAGTGCAGACTCATTTTTTCCAGCTCTTTTCTGGCTTTCAGAGAGCTTCTCCCAGCTCATCTATTTGTCTTTGATGTTTTCTTAGGAGGAAAACTGTTGTGTTTCTCTTCTGACTCACCACAAGCCCAGGAAATTACTTTTGCTATCAGCCTTCATGCTCAATCCCTCTGCAAGGAAGTGCAGCCTTCTGACACTGCTGTGCTTCCTCATTTCTGTGCTAACTACAGCTGATGCACCTGGGTTTGGATTTCCCTGCCTCTTTGGTGAGGGATGGTGCATCAGGTGGTGATGCACCTGAACTGCCTGTAGGTGAGGAAAAAGGCACACAGTTTCAGTCCAGATTAAATCTATTTTAAATGAGGGAATGAAAAGCTCAAAGTCACAAGCCTGATTGTGCAGCCTCTGGCATAGGAAGCAGCTGAGCAAGTAGGATGGAAAATCCCTGTATGCTGGGTTTTCTTTCAGGCTGGCTTTATGACCAGCTGTGAAAATCACAATTTGAAAGAAGAAAAATGAGAGGAAAGCTAAAAAGGAAGATGCTGTCCTCTCACCCCAATCTAAGTGCTAGTAGCACAAAGAAATGTGCTGTATGTGCAAGAACAATGTATAGTTCATATAATGAAGTTCCATCACAGCAAAATGTTATTTCCTAATAAATCAAACTATACTAAATGTATATTTCAATTTTATTATCCTTCAGCTTATCATCACTGTAAGACGAATATGCTCAAACCTATAATGCTTGAGTGTTGACTTCATGTTGGCCTGGTTTTCACATGGAATATAATTGATTTTAATATCGCTTTTAATTTCTGTTTATAAACTACTCATCACTCAGCTGAGAAGCAGTCAAACCAAACCAGGCCATCCAGAAAAGCCTTGTGAGCTCCAGGAGCTTTTATGTACAAACCAGAACATCGTGTCCCACAAATCAATTTCTGCTGTGCAGAAGACTGGCTGCACTCCTGCAGTTGGAGTAAATATCTTGTGTGCACATATATATGTGTAATAATACATTAACCCATAGTGGAACATGAGATAACTTTAGGTGAAAGGATACCTGTGACCATCCAAGTGAAAAAATATGTTGTTAAAATAGCTGGCTTGTCCCTCCACACCCAGCATTGCCTGTGCAGAGGTGTGTTCAGGGGATGTTGTTTACATACCGGCAAAGGCTCAAAGTTGGCGTCCACCAGGTGATAGGTTCCTGCCCCAAAGAAAACCTGTCTCATTACCACATCAATCCCCTGCCTGGCTGAAAGCCCGAGTTTGTCCAACCACCTGCCAAAAAATGAGGCAAATGTCATGCAGATGAAAGTGCTGACTGTGACGGTACTCTGTTGCCCCCCTATACAACCAGCTCAGGAAGCAGGAAAGCAAAACTTAGTGCATGATGCTGACTTCCTTAAAAGCACACAATTAATTTCAAGTCTTGCATTATAATAATTTCAGTCCACCTCTTGAAATCCAAGTTGGTGGGAACAGTTGCTCCATTCCCCTGTTTGTAGGTGGTGGAAACAAGGAGTGGCAGCAGATTCTCCTGAACTGGCCAAGGGTCTGAAGACTGAGAGAAATCATCACACCAACAAGGTTGCATGTCATTATCAGACTTTGACTTGCTGGCCCCCGAGGCCCTGATAAAAAGTCATCACGTCTTATAGGATGGAAAAAACTACCTGCAATCCCCAAGAAGCCTATGGAAGCCACGTTCCTTCTGTGAGGCAGCCCCATTCAGCTGGCAAAATATGTAATTTCTGCACACCTGGGACACAGTACTCACATAAAGCCAGCAATGTAAGTGTTAGACAGTCTGGGAGCTCCCCCTCCATAGGCAGAGCTCGTCTCTCCCAGCCACACCTTCTTGTCCGGCACAGTCCGACCGACAATCTGGCCAGTGTGGCATTAGGGAAGAAGAGAAAGAGACGATGGTTAATTTTTTGACTACTGGAATAAACAAGATTTTGTGTTTTAGCCAAAGGCTTAATTAGATGTTTACATTTAAGGGATAACACCCTGAGATGGGATGTCACAGAAATTTGGATCAAAAGGACTAAAAGCAGATTTACATCTCCCCCTGAAAAAAAATCAAACTTGCTCCCCGTGTAAGACAGGGCAAATATCACTGAAATCTAGGTCCCATAATACTTCTTGTGCTGAGCAGTGCTATATTCTAAGTTATAATGTTCTCAGGATCTCAAAATACAAAGAAAATGCATTGGGAGGATGGGATAACCATAAATTATATCCCTGAGTAATTACTATATCAATAAATGAGAATGTTGTAGGTGTGTGATGCACCTGGCACTGTGTTTGCTGCATGGCAAACTGTTGGAGCTCATTTATTGTTAGTATCGTTAATTTTATTTTTTTTTTAATATAGAATTTCAGCAGAACTCAAGCTTTGAGTATTCCTGTTTATTGCTAGTAAGAAATGGTGCTTAATTTTGGATTCTCTGCTAACCCCCTGGAAACTGAACACAGGAATGATTGAACAGGACAAGGCACCTCCAGGACTTCATATATAGCTGTGGCAAAGGTATCCAGCACTTCAGGGCTCAAGAAATCCCCCCTTGTTGCACTCCGTCCATTCACATAGTAACTGAAAATGGGGGGAAAAATATGGACAAAATTAGGGAAAAGTTCCACCAGCGGTAAAAAACACCACTGAAAGTATTCAGTTGATTGATACATTTATCCACAGCACGATTTTTCTGTCCAATGCTTTTTAATTTTTTGTTTCCAAACGTGTAGGTCTGTCACTTGTATTTAAGGGACTTTCAGATATAATTACCTCAATGGAGTCAGGATATCACAGAAATTTCCACCAGCTGAAGTAATAGGTTTGTTTGCATCTATTTATTTAGAATAAGGAAAACATCACCAAGAGCCAGCTTCTGTAAATCCTCTCTTGTTGAGGAGTCCAACACTCCTATGTGATTACTTGCTTTAGTCTATCAAGTTATATATTAAAAATATCAGATCACAGCATCTGTCTGTCTGCTGTAATATTTTGGTCACTTGGAGGGAGCTGGAATGTGGGCATCTCTATGGTGTGAAGGTTGCACTCCACCATGGGCAGAAGAGCTTTCAAGTCTGGTTTTTCCAAATAAATTGGGATCCCTAGGGTTTTTGCATTTCATCCTGCTACCACTCAGTCCTACCAAAAACAGCTGAAGCCTTCCAGCCACAAGAGGAATCTAAAACCCGACAATTCTAAACTAGTAAAGAACAGCCCAGGAAGGGGAAAGGACATATTTCATGCCTTTCTAGCAGCTCAAAATACATAGATAAATTATGTATATATACATATATATAAAAAATAAGAATGTGCATCTTTTCTCACTGTTGTCTGACTGCTGCATATCATGTCCTGCTCTTGACTCTGGAAAGAAAACTGCCTTCACATGGAAATGACTTTCAAATACATGGAGTTCATGGCCCTGGGGCCAGTTTACCCCACTGCCTCCATAAGCACTTTACACCTATAAATCAAAGTCACTGCATAGGAGCAAAGGGCCAGGTTCCAATGCTGTTTGCACTGCATGTGGGATCTCAGGGTGAGTCACCCACACAGAGTCTGAAAGTACTCAGAAAACAAACTCAAGGGAGCAGGAGGAGCTGCTGGCACTTCTCTATGGTCAAGGGTCAGCCAGACTTGCAAGGCTTTTCCTTTATATCAACTAGACATAAACAGAGCAAACAAAATTATCATCTTGCACATGTTTGCATCCCCTGCTGCTGTGCTTATGTGACGATTCCCCACTGCTGCTTTTGGGTCTCTGTGCCAAGTAGACCCTTTGGAGGCTTCAGCATTTCAGTAACACGCTCCCTCAATTAATCTCTTATCTGAACAGAGAAATTTGTGGAGAGGCCCCCGAGAAACTGTCGAAAGGGGCATTTCACCCCCCTCTTTTCTGTTGAGGTTGATAATCCTGTTCAAATTGACATTTTTAAAAGAAAACGAGGCAGCAATCAGAGTGGCAGTGGTATCCAAGTGGTACTTACTGGTGCCAGGTGACAGAGTTGATCACCTTCCCTCCTGATTTCAGGAAGCTGCAACCAGAGGGAATAGTGGAGAGCAAGGGGTTAGCAGTACCAGTGATGGGTCATGGTCCTCCCACCAGTGCAACGCCGTGCACAGCTCTCCCCTCTCTCCACAGCCGGCAGTACTGATGGTGAATACTTGGGGGCCAAGCTTGCCATGGCTTTTAAGCAGGCTTTGGGCAGCCTGGCTGCCTCAGCAGGTTGCTGGGAGGATGAATTGACCTTTGTGTAACACATGGGTGTTTCTCAGGCTAAAAGCCCTTGTTAGCACAACCCTAGAGCCAGTGCTCAATGGGAAAATGTGTGGACCACTGATGTACTGCCAGCAGCTGAGTTTCACCCGGCTGAGTATTCAGGCCTTGAACTCAAGCATGCAGGTGAGATTTTAGTTGTCGTCAGTCAAGGGACGAGAAATTGTTCAGCCCCTGCCTTGAAGCCTCTTCATGCCTCCTGCATCTAGGAGCAGACAAGCCACAATTCTCCACACCTGCCCCAGCCCAGGGAGTGCTGCTGGAACCTCACACCCCTACCTTCTCAGCAGTCTCTGCGTGTACTTTCGGGGCTGCCCAACATCAGGGCCGTAGAGCTTGGCGTGCTGGTAGAGGGCATAGTTATTCAGCAGTTGGCGTAAGTGAATAAAATCTTGTCCCAGCTGGAAGCCATCAATGTGGATGCCAGATTTCTTCCTGAAGCTGTTGGGCTCTGGGAAAGACACATGCACATCAACACCCCACTCTGTTTCTGGGGCACAAAATAGGGCAGTTCCATCCACATGGGAAGCACCAGTCCTCTAAGGCTTCACCTGATCTGGCATAGTGTGGGTGAGATATTTGAAGGTGAGCATGAAACCAAAAGCTCGGGGGACACAGGATGCTGCTCTCCAGCACTCTGTCCTGGCCATAGGTGACATTCTGCATCTTATGGGGCATCATACACCTCATCTCAAAACCCTGGTAGGAGCAGCAAAATCATTTCAATTTGCTCATTCATTTTGTCTTCTTGCAAAATCCCTCTGCAAATTAAGACCTTAACGTCTCTTAATAAAACATCACCCTGCCTTTATGTGCCATCGTCCAAAACATCCAAAGTTACCATACCCTCTGGGTGTGGCAGTTAGCCTGTTGGCTGGTCTGGCCAATAAGCACTTACCATTCCCAAGCTCCCAGGAGATGTTGTACCTCTGGAAAGCACAATAGTCCAGCAGTGCCTGAGCATTCGAGCTGTCCCACTGCAAGCCACCTTTCCGCAGCAAGGCATTGAGTCCAAAGATCAGGTGAAACCCTGAGCAGTTTGCAAAGCTGTAGAGAATATCCAGTGTATTTTCTGCACAGAGGAGAAAGGAGGGATGTTTATTCAAGTTTAGAGCGTGCTAGTTGAACTCTGGCCAAACAACACTCTTTACTGCGTGTATTTATTTAGCCTGATGCTGCAGATATGCCAAACTCTCACAGCCAGACAGAAGAGATCAGGCCTCACTACACAGCATCTTGCAAGCTTTGAGAATCTCCCAACCCCTGCAGCTGAATACTATTAAATGTGGGATGGCAAACAGTAGAAAAAGAGTTCTCTGAATAATTTTCTAAGGGGGTGAAATGTTTATTTTTCAGTGGTTTCAGCTCCTAACAGCCTATGGTGCTTTTACTGTGCAGCAGAGAATTGCATTCCCATTACTTTAAGTCTTACTTGTAATGGTGGTGTTTTTGTGCTTTTTCCAGTTCTGTTCGGCAAGAATCAGCTTCTCCTGGTTGGGCCATTGGGCCAGCAGCACCTTCTCAACAGCAGCAAATGCAGGCCTCGAGCCACAAGCCTCTGTAGGGCACAAGAAGGTTGGCAGGAATTAACTCCTCACCTCCACAGCCAGTGAACCCTTGTTCCAGTGAGCTGACAAAGCATAGGCTGCAATGCTTGAGGAGCAGATAAGCCCACCTGTCATGCAGTGGTGGGGCAGGGATCATGACCCACCTTGCTGGGGGCAGGAACAGAGCAGTGCTTCCTGCACTGCTCATCTCATGCAGGGGAAAGTGCTGACTTCCCCACATGGCTCACTGGCAGGAGCCATAAGACATTTTTCCTTCAAAGCTCATGTGTTTTCTTGGCATGCAAATCAGAAACAAGCCATAATCAGAGAGGAAGGCACGAGCCAGAGTCACAGGAAGTGGATACTCAGCAAAGTGCTATAAGGGGAAAAATACCACTTGACTTAAAAACTGAGCATCACGGGTCATACAGTAATGTTGGATTGCACAATTGTGCTGTGTGCCACAGGAATATACAGGATTTTTTTTCATCTGAAACACCTCTTGAAGAGTTTATGCACTTTTGTTAAGTTCAAAGAGAAAATACCAAGCTCAAGCAGTTGACAGGGGTCCAGCAGGTTTGCACTTGCCCTGTCAAAGCAGCAGCAGGGCAAGGCTGCACCCCCAGCCCAACTCTCTGGCTTTGGGAGATAGATTGAACACACTATTCTCCTCAGGTTATTTCTTCCATCTGTTCCTTAATTTTCATAATGAAGCCACAGCTTCTGAGCTGAAATTGACCACCTTCCAGACAGTGGAGGAGCTCCCAAGATTGCTGCAGGAAGCAGAGGGCAGCAAAGGGAGAGTCTCAGCAGATGCCAGGGAGGATACAAGTTCCCCTAGATCCTTTCTCAATTTGCCACAGCTGGCACAGTTCTTCCCACAAACCGTGCTGAAAGTCCACAGATCTCCTCTTCATGGATGACAGCAATACTGACCCTGTGGAGGCCCCCCCAGTGCTGCTGCTGTGCCCTTGCAGCATCCTCAGCCTGTGTCGAAGACCCTCCAAAACCCAGGGTGGTTTCAAGTCTAACATGCTGATGCGCACTTTACCTTGCTGTGCCTGAAATTCCGAGAGGATTTTTTCTTCTGAAGTTGAATCCTTGTTGGGATCAAAGATAAGAAAATCTGTCTCAGTGCCACCAAACCTCAGGAAACCTGGGGACAGTGCCGCTGCCAGGGCTCGCAGTTTGGAATTGCTGAGGAGGGAATGCCGAGAAACAGATAACCACTGTTAAATGCAGACTGTGTAGAGAGTAAACATGGCAAGCACTTTGAGGAACATGCTGCACTAGGTGACCTGGGGCTACCCAGTAGCCTCAGGGAATTCCTGATGGCATGCTGGGATCTGCATCCCAGCCCTCTGCACTGTACAAGAGGGACACTGACGGCCAAGTGAGCCAGGAGATGGTCTAATGGGCAACAAAGGGAGAACATGCCTGAAGGAACATGGTCACAGGCAGGGAGCCAAATCCTGGGGGCAAAGTAAGGCAAAACTTTAAAACAATCTTGTTTTTTTGGTCCTAAACATCCTCCTCCCCTAGATTTTTTTTTGTGTTATTTATGCAACACCAACATAAATGTCCTGTGAGAATTTGGGTGCAAAACTGGCTTTACATCATCAGCCCCAACTTCCAGTGACAACAACCAAAGCAACTGCCTTTGTACCCAAGGGAGATTAAGAGTCCCTGCTAGGACAGGTGTTAACTTTATCAAAGCAGATGTACAAAAGAACGTAACTGTGACTTGCTCACATCCCATGCAGGATGTGCAGCACTGACAGCCAGCCTTCTCTGGGGGAAACCACAAGGCATTGAAGGGCATGGGCATGTTAGGTGCTATCTGCTCTGTGGTGACAAATAGCAGATTAGAGGCCACCAAGTACTTCCTACTCCTCGTGGTGGCAGGGCTGGCCTCAGCCTGAGCCCCAAGGGGTGCAGGTGGGGCTGGATGTTGGAGACCTGGGCACTTACAAGTAAAGCTGGTGATGCATTTCTCACCAGCTCAGTGAGGACGAAAATGTGCAAATGGTGGGAAAGCAGGACTGAAGGATCCACACGTTTTTTGAGCACTTTTATGGATGGTGATCCCACCATCTGCTTCCCTGCGCAGCCAGTTCCAATACATGACTACCCTCTCAGTGAAGAAATTTTTCTCAATATCCAATCTAAAGCCCTCCTGGTGCAATTTGAGGCGGTTTCCTCTCGTCCAGCCACTTGTTAGCTGGAAGAGACTGACCCACACCTCACTACAGCCTCCTTTCCGGTACTTGCGGAGAGCGATAAGGATACCCTGAAGCCTCCATTTCTCGAAGGCAAACAACCGCAATTCCTTCTGTTTCCTTCTC
>VWZV01015321.1:220764-232400 GCA_013397155.1 Irena cyanogastra | reverse complement strand
TTTTTTCTTTTTTTTTTTTTTTTTTCTGCTGGCAAAGCAGCTCATCTCCCAGGCTTATCCCCGAGCTGAACTTTCCCTGCATCTACCCAGGCCAGCCGCTCCTTCCCCGAGTACAAACGGGCCGGCGCGGCTCGCACCTGCGGAAGGTACCGCTTTCTGCCCTGGGAGGACGGAATTAGTGAACCCCGAAGCAGAGAGGATCCATCAGCCTCTCCCTGACCTCATTTTTAGGGGTGGGGGACTCCCCGTTCCCCCCAGCTCGCTCCGCAGCGCGTTTGCCGAGATGGTCCGCCCCCACCAAGACCCTTTCTCCTTTGCCCGGTGGGGCGAGAGGCGGCTCACCTGAGCAAGGCGACATAGCGCGGGTCTCGGGCGAGGCTGGCATCCAGGGTGAGGGAGAGAAAAGCCGGGCTCACCTCCCCTCGGGGGCTGCCCCGGAGCCCCAGCCTCAGCACCGCCGCCCGCTGTCCCTCGGCCAGCGCCGGCAGCAGCAGCAGGAGAGGCAGCAGCGGCAGTCGCATCCTCCGCTCCCGGCCCGCCGCGCCGCCGCAGCCGGCACCACCCCCGCAGAGGGCGGGCCCGGGGCTGCAGCGCTCCGCTCCCCGCCGGGCAGAACGGCGCTGGCGTGAGCAGGACCTTCCTCACCTTCTGGAAGAGCTCCAACAGCATCTTCGAGCCTCAAATCAGCGGCAAGACACACGAAACTCGGCGTTACCCAAACGCCTCAACCATTGCAAAATGAACCTGTGTTTCCAGCTGGTTCCTTTCCTGCTCACACCTTCGCAGCCTCGCAGCTGCCTCCTCCAACTTCCCGCCCTGCCAGAGCGGCCCTGGGCATTTCCGTGTACGACCGGCAGGCTGGAGGACGGCTGCAGACTGAACGCTGCCTCTCCAGGGCTGGGATGTCAGCCTGGCACCCCGTCTGCGGCCTCCACTGCGGGAAACCGAGTCCCAGCGGCACACAGCCGTGTCAGGCTCATACCTGTCTGTTGCAACAGTCCATACTGTTGGAACAAGTGTATGTCCTAATTGCAGAGGTATGAAACTTGGAATTACTGTTACAAAAAAGTTCCAGGCAGGCTCCGGATCTGCCCCCCAGGTGCTCCCTGCAGAGTCCAGTCTGTACCGAAACTCCTTCAGCAGCAACTGGCCTTGCCGGGGAGGCCTGTCGGCGAAGAGCCAGCTGCAGCCACAGAGCAGATATGGCTTAGTGTCCTGGAATGGCTTGGGATGGGCCCACCATGGGCAGGGATGCCTCCCACTAGACCAGGTTGCTCAAAGTCTCATCCAGCCTGGCCTTGAACACTTCCAGGAATGAGGTGTCCACAGCTTCTCTGGGCAACCTTTGCCAGAACCTCACCACCCTTACAGTAAAGAATTTCTTCCTAACATTGAGTCTAAACCAACCCTCCCTCAGCTTAAGGCCATTCCTCTCTTGTCCCACCAGTCTGTGCCCTTATAAGAAGTCCTTCTCCAGCTCTCTTGTCATCCCTTCAGGTACTGGAAAGTGCTCTGAGGTCACCCTGGAGCCTTCTCCTCTCCAGGCTGAACAACCCCAGCTCTCTCAGCCTCTCTTCAAAGGAGAGTTGTTCCAGCCCTCTGATCACCTTTGTGGCTTCCTAACAGGTCCACATTCTTCTTGTTTTGGTGGGCCCAGCGCCAGATAAAGTGCCACAGATGGAGTCTGGAGTAGAGGGGAACAGTCACCTCCCTCGACCTACTGCCCACTCTCCCTTTGATGCAGCCCAGAATACTATTTGCTTCCTGGGCTGCAAGAATGTTTCTAAGTTTCTATGCACACTACTGAAATATTTGTGGAATTTTTAAACAACTACATTTAACACCACCATTATATTTCCCACCTGCACCAATTCATCCTGAAGCATCCATGTTTCTTAGGAAGTTTATTTTAAAAACAAGTGTCTGCTGGAACAGGCTGTGAATCTGTTACTTTATTTGGGTGCAGCGCTTCCCACACGCACCAAAGTTGGGGCATTAATCTGTGGCTCAAGTGCTTGCTTGCCTGCCTGGCCTTTCCTGTTCCTGCTTGTTCTATATTTTTGTACTATTAAGTAACTCTCCACTGGAACTGGAAGAACTCAATCAAATTAGCTCTGGTTTTGATAAGCACATCCATGGCCCTGCCGAAAAGGAAACATCAGTGACATTTCTGACTGTCTCAGTATCTTAGTCAGGGTAATGCTTCCCATTTTGGAGGTACAGTACCAATTATATGCCTTTGCCCCAGGAAGGGCTGGGGTGACTATCTGCCAGAGGAATAACTCATCTATCAGCTGATGACTAGAGCACCAAACAAACTACCCTGCCCCACAGGTAAACTAAGGCTATAAAAATGTAGTTCGGTGTGTGAAAAATCATTGCTGCAAATCTAGCTAAGGTCGTTACCACAGGTGCAGGAAAGGTCAGGAGCTGTCAGGCAAGATGCAGCCTGTGCACAACTTCTTTCTGTTGGAATTCCCTACTTCCGCCTTTATTTCCTCCATGTTCTTTGAGAAGACACATTTTGGGTGATGTGCCACTGTGCTGTATTTCTTGCAGCAAAGGCACAAGGTATGTATTTCAAATGGTCAAGGCTATGTTTTGGGAGCAGTTGCTGCGTACAGACATATGTATGTAAAGTCTGGCAAATGTGTTTTTAGCAGCCTTGTAGCTGGAAAACAATGCATTCCAGCATTAGCTTAAGGTACTAAATGAGAAGTAGCAGCTTTTGCCTGGGCATTTTTCACATGGTTTTATACACAGTTTTAACTATTGCAGAGTAGGGGAGCTCAGTACAGATGTATTTGGACTTACGGAAATTAGGGCAGAATTTCAGTGATGCCCTGCGAACAACAAGGGGAGCACTTAAGAACTAGGAAACTACGACTAGGCTAAAGTGCACTTGACTGTTACTTGAAGCCAGCTCCAAACAAGTGTCCCATCTCTCTTCCTCGCTTTACACAAAGCCTAGCCCCTGCCTTGTGACATTCAAATGCTTTGGTCTTGCAGCTCCTGTCAGACAGTTCTGCTTCTCCCAGTAATGCCATTAGACACCCTGTGATGACTTGGTTTTTATAACTAGAAAGAACTAAAAATAAAACCTTCCAGGAATTTCAACTGTCTAACAGCAGCAGCACCATGCTATTGCTAACAGGGGCACCTCTGCTGTTCCTGGGCAAATACCAATAACTGATATATTTATACCTATATCTATATATATGTCAGTGCTTTACCTTGTGTATATTAAGGGAATTCAGAAGGGAAGAGCTGCCTTTGCAATAGGCAAACAATTCTTGTGACACAGATGTTTGGGCAGATGAACACAGCTGGCCTGTGTCAGAATACTGCTCTGTTTCTATATAAGAAGCCTCAAGAAGATGAAACTAAGGCTAAGCTGATGCCAAGAAAGCATGGAAACTGTAAAAACAGAGATGCCTATCAGAGTGCTGCGCTATCCTTCCTCCCTGCCCCAAGCCTGCAGCCAGACTTTGTCCCGACACAGCACACAGCTCTCAGTACTCCCTGCTGGTCTTATTTCTGAACCCAGATGGTTAGGAGAGTCTGAGATGGCACATATACTATACTGCTTATTCAGAGATGGAAATGACACCTTGGGTCTAATTTTAGCAGTTCTCTTTGAAATGCACACAGAGTTTAAAAGGAAGGACAAAGTGAGAGCTAGGCAGGTCTAACTCATGTGGAAACAGCTTTCCAGAACATAGGAA
Source organism: Irena cyanogastra (assembly GCA_013397155.1). Lineage (NCBI taxonomy): Eukaryota > Metazoa > Chordata > Aves > Passeriformes > Irenidae > Irena > Irena cyanogastra. The sequence continues at coordinate 228,675 of VWZV01015321.1, read as the reverse complement.
CACAATAGGTCTCATTCACACAATAAAAATTAACAGCTAAACTTTACTCAAGGCCTGACTCTCTTAACAGTCCTTCCAGGGAGACTTTTCAGTAATTTATGTACAGGGGTTCACAGAATCATGACTCAGGGGAAGAAAGGGAATCACACAAACAAAAGAACTGGTCTAGGTGGGCAAGCTGGAAAGTGGAGTGAATAGAAATAAAGACTAAGAAATAAGCTCTGAGGTTTTAGGTCAGAACATTCTCTGCACCTGAACAGACTTGCACACAGAATAGCTCTGATCCAGTTTACTGTGGGTTATGAAGTCATTGGCAGGAACATCCGACAGAGCATATTTTTATGAACTGCTTAGCTTTGAAGCACCATTATATCACATGGAAATAAGACAAATCCATCAGTGTTGCTTCTTTCCCTTTAACACAGGCCTTAAGATACAAACATCCTCTTGAAGAAAGTGAGAAATGCTTGCTTTCCAAAATATCTTGAATCTATCATCAGCATAAGTTTTCCCATAGCACATCCACCCATATCAGACATTTACCAAACTGATGCATACCCATTCCAATATGTTNCAGTACTTTACTTGACATTGAAGCACTGAGCATCTCTGGCAGCACAAAAATACCACGAGCAGCATCTGTTGTATTCCTTTTTTTCTCTTCTCCCATCTCCACCCAGGGGAAAAACCCAGGTATAAAGCCTTATATGAAAAGCATTTAATCACACGTTAATACATGCTGCAGAAAGAAAAAGTGGTATGAAATACATGTACTGCCTTGCCTCATAAGCTTGATTTCAGGAAAATAAGACAAGCTACACATATCAAAGTTTCAGTGCAAATTAGTGCAGCTTCATTTCATTTCTGATGCTCTCTAAGGTCACAGAGAAAGCCTTAGGGGAATTGCGCTCATCCATCAAGGCAGAGCACAGCCTGTGTAAAGTGAACAGCGGAGACAACAAATGCCAACCTCTTTTTCTTTCCAGACCAGCTTTATGTAGATTTAAACCCACCCTCTTGTTTCAAACCAGCTTTTCCTACCATTTTCACAGCAGCTCTGGCATTTGTAGGGAATACTTGACTTTTTTTCCTAAATGTGTATCTCATCAAAACCTGGTCTTCCAGCAGTGCTGGGTGTTACAGTCATGTACAGTGTGAGGGTACATTTAGCAAGTGGCAGGAATTATATTTTCCTGCTGTTCCCCTCTGCTATATAAATAATAAATACATAAAATGTACACTTTAATTAGCATGCATGCACAAATACCATGCAAAGAATTGTGACAGATGTTACTGGCTCATTAACTATTCTGTAATAAATGCAGCAATTAACAGATTATTTCCGTAACATCCGTTATTGCAGTAACTCAGTACTCAGAGTGAAGAATTTTATAGTAACTTCCTGGGGTTCTTTCCCACCCCAAATCCACACAAATTGTACCAAACTTTGGAAAAGCACCATCAAATACCAATAAACCTCTGTGTTTTCTTGTGTAGGTACTACATAATTTGCTTAGACATGTATTCATGGTTATGCTGGAGTGAGCATCATCTGCCTTTTGAATGTAACACAAATAAACCAATAGAGAATTTAATATTATCTATAGTTTGGTCAAAAATATATCTTAATGAAAAGGGCAAGGCATTAAGAGACAGACTTACACATAGCCTCAAGTAATGGCAAATATTACTTCTGCCATTGAAGAACAACTTCACATTTTTTCCTGTTTCCAAATCCAATTGTTCCTTAGGCACTTAAATATCAGTAACAGGATTCCCCTGTGGGCACTCAATGTATCAGTGGAAATGAATCACATTGCCTCTAAAAAGTGTTGATTTTAAATTCCTGACCTGGTTTAATACTGAATGCAGTCAAATACTGCATTTATCCAAACCATGTAAGCCACTATGGAGTATCACAAGTACAGGTTTAGAGGCATGTTTATGCCAAATAAAGGCTTATAAAGAATTTATTCAATTGCTACCTATGTTTCTCTAATGCAACAACAAAATGAGCAGTAGAATATTAGCATTTTCATCAGTTTTTCACCATAATCACTTTCTATCAAGCATTCAACATCTAACATCCCCACTGGATTTAAAAACCTGTTTATTTCTAGAACCCCAACATAATTAACCTGACTATCAAGCCCCCAGTTTAACTAAGGCTTATCTTACTTTTCCTTTACTGAGAAGAGATCAAATTTTACACAGAAATGCCATGTTCAGGTATGCCATTACACTGGCTAATTCAAAACTACTTTCATGCCCTCATGAGACCCCACCTGGAACCCTGCATCAGATCTGGGGTTCTCAGCACAAGAAAGCCATGGACCCTGTTGGAGCAGGTTCAGAGGAAGCCATGGAGATACTCAGAGGTTGGAGCACCTCTCCTGCAAACACAGGCTGAGAGAGCTGGGGTTGTTCAGCATGGAGAAGGCTCCAGGTGTTACAACAAATAAGAGAGACTTTTTAGAGGGGCAGACAGTGATAGGACAAGAGGGAATGGCTTTAAACTGAAAGAAATATTTAGAGTGGATATTAGGAAGAAATTCCTTACTGTGAGGGTGAGGAAGCACTAGCACTGGGTGCCCAAGGAAGCTGTGGATGGCCCATGCCTGGTGTTCAAGGCCAGGCTGGGTGAGGGTTTCAACAACCTGGTCTAGTGGAAGTGTCCCTGCCCATGGCAGAGGGTTGAGAATGAGATGATCTTTAAGGTTTCTTCTAACCTAAACCAGTCTGATTCTGTAATTTAACACATCAGGCTGGCCCAGCTTTCAAGTCTGTTGTAATGTGCAGGCCATTGTCAAGTATTACACATCAGCTTTGAAGTTTCCTGTGTCACAACAGAGGAAGGTTCAGGCATCCTCAAAACTACTTTAATGAATCCTAACTTTTTTCTAGAGCAAATTGGGTTCAGATGCCTTTAAAAATCCTGACTAGGGTGACTGACACATGCCCATGAGAACTTGACAGGGCTTCTCAAATGTCAGTTCTTTAAGACTTCATCTTTATTTAGTCTTTGCATTTAAGAAAGAAATTTTTAAAACTTTAAAAAAAAGTAAACCTTCTGTTTGGAAGACTGCCTCAGAGGCATCCTGAAAGGATTTGCCAGAGACTAAATATGAATTTGATATCTGCATTTTTTTAAAAAGGCTTAAACTAGGCATCATTTATGACCTCTTGCACAACTCTGGGGCAACATCTTTGTTATGAATTGCAGCTCCTTCCATTAGCTACACTTACACAGAATCCTGCAAGCAAGCATTTCAGGGTAGCTCACTCAAGTACATGTGTCCTAAAGGGAATATCCAAAGATATTATTTAAGTCAGCTGTGAGCATAAGCTCCCAAGCAGAACTACACAGGAGGCAGTCGGTCCAATTCCCAAAGCACTCCCAGGGCTATGTATCAAACCAGGAATGACGATGATTCTGTCCTATTGCTCAAGAATTTCATAATCCAAACTTTCCAGTCAACTTTCCAGGAAACATTCTCAATTCAGAACTCACTCAAAATTGTGGTATACAAAAGACATTAAATATTTATTAAATTACAGCAGCTTTAAACAGGAGAGTTAAAAACTTTAAAATATCCAAATTTTGAATTCATGACTTTCCTTCATGACAATCAGTGGGTCCCTGGGATATCTGTTGGCACTTTTAAGAGTTCTTTGACTTCTTCCTGTAAAGCCTCAGCTTTTTCACTCAGCAGCATCTACAACAATAAAAAAACCCCCAAAACCAAAAAACCCAAAGAAACAAAAATTAGAAAACAAATAGAAGCATTAGTTATAACTCTTAGACAGATTAAAACACCAATGTTTCTTTCCAAACTTGCACCTGGGTCTGTAAAAGACTTCTGCTGCTGCTCCCAGGACCGCAGCAGCTTTGCATCAAAGAACCAGCATTTCTTTGCTGATTACTGTACACCCATATAGAAAGCAGTCACACAAAAATTCATACAGCACACAGACAGTTTTCTGGATTCTGCCATCACATAATACACCAAATTTACATAACATGAACAGTTTTGTCTAGAGCTGTAAAGGAACATTTTTAACCTTAGTCATTTATTTTCCATGTTGGAATAAACATTTTTAAGTCGTGCCTGCCAAGCTGACAACTTCCTCCTCTATTTGAAATTTCTTACTACAGCATTTTAGACCAGACATACAGGACTCCTGATATCAGCAGTTGTTTAATCCATTGCCCTGAACTGTTTGTTGCTGGCATGGAGAAGAACAGGACCCCATGCAAGCACTCTTCTAACTTCCCACTTAGAGAAAACTCCATTAATTTAGTATCTAAGCATGAGAGTAGGGTAGATTGCTACCCTAGATTTGTCATTGATGTAGATAAGGAATCTGCATATATCCCTTTCTTTCGGCTCCCACAGCAGCAAGCTAAAAAAGCAGCAAGAGGCCTACAACAACATTATCTGAATATGACCTTTTAAGTGCACAACTCCCAAAGTCGGTAGGTATGTTTACTTTGTGAGAATGTGCAACCCAAAACTTTCTAATTGACTGCCTTATTTTTATACCAACCACTCATCCTTTTATTCTGGACATTCCCTTTCTTCACCAAGGGCTTGCTCTTTTGGTAGCCAATACCATTGCAACAACAGATGATGAATGGAGAGAGAGAATACCATCCCTTGATACAATACTTCCTGCATTTTTTGTTTCAATACACCTAAGTGTTTAGAACCTGCATATTCAAAACGAAAAAGACAAAGAATAACAGGGCATGACAAAATCCACCTAAATAAGTAAGGTTAACCCTGTTTACCTTGGTTTCCACATCTACAATCCTACAAATCCTATTTTTTTGTCACAGCTACCACTAGAACTTCTGTAAGATAAGTCCTGAGATATTGGCAGAACTGAGCATTTCAAGTATCAGACAAGCTGTGAAGCACTTTTGCTCTTTGCTTCCCCTCTGAAAAGCAGCACCACGACACTATCCTGTACACAACAGATTGCTCTTAGTACAGAACAGCATTTGGATCACAAACATCCACTAATGCCTTTAGTAGTAAACTGAATCCTTCCCTTTTCATGTCATTCAAATATCCACTTTTGACATGGAGTTCTGAAGCAGGTTTTTATAGCTTTGTTTCTAACTCACCTTTGCAGATGAAACTAATTGTTCGGCTTGACGTCGTGACAAGTGCTCAATCATCCTCACCAGAGTTTCTGGATTTGCATTAGCCAAATGTGCTAAAGTTTTGTATCCTGCATTGTAAAGCTGTTTTGCTCGTGCCTGAAAGTACAAAATTGTGTTAGATTATCAGAACAGGAAATAAGAATTACTGCTAAGTGCCAATCTCTGCACCAATCTCAAACATTTCATTCTGCATATCAATCAAATTCTCTTTTTCTAACATGAATACTCACTGAGAATCTTTATAGCCCGAAAGCACAACTTTACCTAAGATTTACTACTCTAGCAATCTTATCCAGCTCTTGAGAATCCATTTGCCTTTATTTTCTCTGAGCCTAGATTATACCAACGCTGCTGTCTTCTCTTGTTGCCATGTTTTCTGCATTCACTGTCACTGACAACAATCCCACATTCTTTGGAGGTGTCTTGTCTTGTTTAGCTTCCCAGATTAAAACCTCACTACCACTAAATTCAATGGTTTTCTGACAAACTGATTCTACAATATGCTGGACAGGCAAGTTAAATCATTTTGCAAAGAATAGAACTTTGGACTCAAGTCCCAAAAGAGCTTTTATTTTAATGAGAGTCTTTGATTCAGAGACTGGTTAAATTTCTTATTTAAAATATATGCAATCTCAACATGACTTCGCATATTTCTGTAAGGATCTTCTAACTTAAATATATAAATTCTTCTTCCTCCTTAATCCTATGAACTGAAGAATCCTTACCACAAAAGAAACCTGGATTCTGTTTTCCAACTGAGTATATAGCTAAATTATCGTCCAAATTCAGTATTTTCATAGTTGCTGTAGCAGAACCCAGAAGAAGACCATTGGCTCCAGCTGCCATTTCCTAAACACATCACTTTTCCCCCAACCTCCAGACTGTTGTGGAACACCTGCATTATGCTGCATTCCCAGTAACAAATTAGCTTGGTTTTCCAGATAGACTTGAAAGACACAGTAACATTTAACACACAAGTTAACATGGAAAAGTTTCATCAAGCCAGGTTTACTGACCTCTTGAACCCCTGCTACCTCCATCAGAGGGATGAGTTCTGTCTTAGCACAGTATGTCAACTGCTTGGTAAGCTCTATCAGCAAGGCTTTATAAACCCAGAATTCTTGCAATTCCTGCAGAGACAAAGATTGCTAAAAATCAGCTCCAGAGTTTTGTATTTGGGAAATATGACTGACAAAACTCTGCTAAGGCAACAAGCAAATTTTTGGCTTTTAGATGGGGGAAGCACTATTATTTCTAGTCATCCTTTCAGAGAGCTGCAGAGGTGTATTCAGCATTCTTCAGCTGAACATCCCAAAGCTGGGGTTATTCTGAAGGATAAGCAATGCATTATTTCAATTATTTCCCCCACAGCACTGGGGGTGATCAATGCCCTGTACAATTTGTATATTTTCACATTCTCAGTGCATAAAGCTTGCTTTTACTATCAGAAATGTCATTGTACGAGCATACTTTGCTCAACAGAAAAAATAACATAGAACAGGAAAGGTGAAGAAACATTTTTGCACAGGAAAGGTGAAATACCACATCTGTATTGAGTTCTAAAGTAAGACAACAACCAAGCCACAGAAGAATTTATTTACATTCTTTTAACACAGTACCTCACAGAAATGTAGAAGGCAGGATGCAAAGGAGGCAGCAGAATTGAGGAGATTCTGCACATAACCCCGGGACATGTTAAATTTTTCTGAAACACTCCATATATTGGTCTCTTTCAGTAGGGTATAAAGGACAAATGTCAGGTAGAACCTGTTCACCACAGCCTTGTCCAAATTCTAGGAATAAGACAAGCTAGAATTCAGAGCCAGTATCAGGCTGCAGATGTTCTGTTAGTACCTCAAGGCAAATCTTTTCATCTCTACTCCCTTCACAGCTTAAAAACACTTCCATATTACACACAAAGACATTAAAACATTAAGAAAACGAGCCAATGAGATTAAAAGAACTTTAATAATCAGAACAGCAATAAACAACACTAGCAGAAAAATAATCTGGAATTTGCAAATAATCAAATGAAATTACTAAGCTGTCATCTTAGGTATGAGAAATCTCCAACCTACCTTTCTGATGGCTTGACCAGAAGCCTTTTTTGTAATAAAGCTTTCAGGTACTCCCACAATATCTGCTACTTTTTGTTCTGCTGCACTTAGCTGGTTGAACTAAAATGAAATTTTATAATGAATTTTCAGATATTTAGTTCTCTTAATATTATAGAAGTGCATTATTTACAGTGCAAGAATGTTTTTCAATATCTCTATAGAATCAGTAGAGCAGTACTACAGTCACCAGTTGCAGGCAGCTCTGAAGCTTCTTTGCCTACTTGTCTGAATTACCTGTAACTGTCCATCTCTGAATGCCTCACTTTGACAAAATTAAATTATTTTAGTGCTCCCCCAGTAAAAAAAAAAAAGCATATTTGCCATCAGATTGTTACCCCACTTTATGTCCTATGTGTACAAATCCCCTGCAAATTTAATACACAGGATTACTGAATGCCCCCAATGCATGTTTGCTATCAATTTCTCACCTGTCTCAAGTATATAATCCAATCTGGGCTACAGGTAGAAGCCATATCATAGGGAGTTGACAGATATAGGAGATGAAGGTTGCTCTCGAGAACCAGCCCCTCCAAACCCTTCTTCAAATCTCTGTACAGAAGATTGCAGTACACCAAGTCTATTGAGCCTAGAATAAGCACACAGGGTAAGAATAAGCACAATTAT